>PVLC010017746.1:0-33243 GCA_004027655.1 Graphiurus murinus
TTTTTTTTTTTTTTTTTTTTTTACTGGGGATTGAACCTTGGGACACTACCTCTGAGCTACACTTCCAGCCCTGTTTAATTTTTACTTTGAAACACGTCTCACTAAGTTGCTGAGGCTGACATGGAATCTGCACTCCTCCTGTCTCAGCCTCAGGCATGCACCACTGTGCCCAGCTTAGCAATCTTTTGTGTAAAACATTCCAGGTCTTACTTTCTTTTAAATGCCTAGCTTTTTGAATAAAGTAGCCAGCTCTGCACTGTACCTCCCTCGTCCTCTGCCTTCTCTGATTCCTTTTCCTTCCTCATTGCAAACTGAGACTTTTGTAAACATTGCTCCTCCGGGAGGGAAGCCAGCCTCAGGTTCCTTCCTCTGCACACAGGGCTGGGCAGTCTTCCCTCTCTGTGATGTCTGTTGACCAGGGCACACTTCTAATCCACATCCCAAAGCCTAGCACAGGTCAGGCACGTATAGATGCCTGTATTTGTTCAATGAACCAAACTCAATGATCCTCCATGAGCCTGCAAAAATTCCTATTTTCCTTGATTTCTGGGCCTTCTGTCCTCCTAGAAGCAAGCTTCTGGTCCTTCTTGACACAGTGCCTCAGGCTTCCCCACCTCCTAGCTGCCTGTGAATCCCTGGGTCCCTTCTGATCTTGACAGTGTGTGTGTGTGTGTGTGTGTGTGTGTGTGTGTGTGTACTGGGGGTTGGTTGGTTTTAGGGGTACTTTACCACTGAGCTACATCCTTGGCTCTTTTAAAATTTTTTATTTTTGAAACAGGGTCTCACTAGGTTACTGAGCTGGCCTCAAACCTGTGACCCTCCTGTCTTAGCCTTCCAAGTACTGGGATTTCAAGTGTGTGCCACCATGTGCACTCCTGCTTGATCCTGACTTTTCTACGGTGGATTTTTATATCCTCATAATTGTGTCTTTCCATCTTCCTCCCCTTTCCCATCAGCCCCTCCCTTCTCACCTAAGCCACTGTCTTCTCCAAACCAGCTTCCACCCTGATCTCCATTTCTATCAGGTACCTTTACTTTTCCAGTCACTGCAGGCTGGTCTACTCTTAGCCTCCTCTCTTGCTGTGTTCCTCAGTCCCAGCCCCACCACTGATTTTGTCCTCATACCTAGATGGCTAGATATGAGGTCATCCCTAGACTACCCTCCTCACCACCAGTAGAGTTCCCTTCCTGAAGTATCATGCCCACTTGTCTTCTCTTGCTCCTATCATCTGAGACAACACCTCCCTCATTTGTCTACTAGATTAAGTCTAGTCTCCTTTGCCCAGTAGTTAAAACCTTTCACAAAAGCTGGGCATGGTGGTGCACACCTGTAATCCCAGTACTTGGGAGGCTGAGACAGGACGATTGCAGGTTCAAGGACAGCCTCAGCAAGTAGTGAGACTCTCATCAATTTAGCAAGGCCTTGTTTCAAAATAAATAATAAAATAGCGCTAGGGCTATAGCCTGGAGTTAGAATGCCTCTGGGTTCAATCCTCAGTACAAACAAAAACAAAAACACAAACACAAACAAAAAAATCTTTCATAATTTTTTTGAGGTACTGGGGACTGAACCCAGAGGCATTCTACCTCCGAGCTATACCCCCAGCCCTTTTTTTTTTATTCTTTATTTTTGAAACAGGGTCTCACTAAATTGCAGAGGGCCTCACTAAGTAGCTGAGGCTGGCTGCAAACCCGGATCCTCCCATCTCAGCCTCCTAAATACTGGGCTTACAAGCGTGTGCCACCACGCCCGGCTAACCTTTCATATTTTTTTTTTTTTTTTTTTTTTTTTTTTTTTTTTTTTTTTTTTTTTTTTTTTTTGCTGTACTGGGGATGGAACTCAGGGGCATTCTACCTCTGAGCTATACCCCCAGCCCTATTTTTTATTCTGTATTTTGAAACCGAGTCTCACTAAGTTGCAGAGTGCCTCACTAGGTAGCTGAGGCTGGCCGCGAACCCGGATCCTCCGGTGTCAGCCTCCCAAATGCTGGGATTACAAGTGTGCGCCACCATGCCCGGCTTCCACCTCACTTTGTAAGGCGGTTATAATCTTATAGCATATCAACACAAGCATATAAGAAAAAAAAGTCAAACTTTTTCATAGATACAGAAACAAAAGGGACTAAACACAAATCCAGCGATGCGTTAGGAATGTAGTGATTGTTCAACACTAGCATTTAATTCACTAAACCGAGCGAGATGATCCACTCCTGTAATCCCAGCTACTCTGGAGGCTGAGACTAGAGGATCCCAAGTTTCGAGGCCAATGCGGTAACTTAGAACCTGTCTCCAAATAAAATATAAGGAGGGCTGGGAACGTAACCAGAAGTAGGAGAAGCCAGCTCCGCCCTGCCCTCTCCGCCCCCCCCCTCGCCCGCCCCGCCCTGGGGATACTGAGTCAGGGAACCCAGGAATCTGGCGGGGCTAAGGGCAGCGCCGGGCTGCTGGGGACCGACTGCTGAGGCCTGGTGCCTGAGACGAAGACCCGGGCCTGGGCCAGGTGCAGAAGGGAGAGAGAGGACACAGCAGAGACAGCCTTTCATAATTTAACCCCACCTGTTTTTCAGGTTTCTGCTACTGTGTGCTCCAGGGTCATTTTCCTCAGTTTCCTCTAAGTACCTCTACAGCCCAGATCCCTCAGTATGTCGCCATCATCCCCATCTCTGCCCAGTGGTCCCCATTCCACATGCACCTGACATGTTTGGCCCTAGTACACCATAGTCACATTCTTCTCTCTGGATACCCCTCTGCCACCTTCTCATTAGCTTTAACCCCTCAGTACTGAAAACACAGCTTCAGCTTGGTTCCCTACCTTGCTTTTTTTTTTTTTTTAAACTGGAGATTGAACCCAGGAGCATTCTACCTCTAAGCGATAACCCCAGCCCTTTCTTTTTATTTATTATTATTATTATTATTATTATTATTATTATTATTATTATTTATTTATTTATTTTTTGTGGTACTGGGGATTAAACTCAGGGGCATTCTACCTCTGAGCTATACCCCCAGCCCTATTTTTTATTCTTTATTTTGAAACAGGGTCTCCCTAAGTTGCGGAGTGCCTCACTAGGTAGCTGAGGCTGACTGTGAACCCAGATCCTCCGGTCTCAGCCTCCCAAATGCTGGGATTACAAGCGTGCACCACCATACCTGGCTTCCTTTTTTAATTTTGAAACAGGGTCTCACTAAGTTGCTGAGACTGGCCTTGAACCCTGAGTCCTACCTTGAAAATCTATGCTGGACTGAACTCTGTGGTGCATGCCAGTAATCCCAGTTACTCAGGAGGCTGAGGTGGAGAGATCTCAAGTTCAAGGCCAGCCTGGGCAACTTGGTAAAATACTCTCTTGAAATAAAAAAATAAGGAGCCAGGTGTGGTGGTGCATACCTGTAATCCCAGTACTCAGAAGGCTGAGACAGGAAGATTGTAGATTCAAGAGTAGTCTCAGCAACTAAGCAAGACCTTGTTTTAAAATAAAAAATAAAATAGGGCTGGGGGATGTAGCTCTGAAGTAGAATGTTCATGGATTCAACCTTCAATACTAAATAAATAATAAAAGGCTAGGAATGTAGTTCATTGGTGGAGTGCTTGCCTAGCATGTGCAAGGTCCTGGATTCCCCAGTGCTGCTGGGTGGGGGTGGGGGTGGTGCATTCTATGCCAATGCTGAGTCAATCCTATCCATACCATGCACTGGGCATTTTTAAACTTTCATTCTGTATCATTAGTGGTCTTTATAGAAGTTAACATCTCATCCCAACAACAATTTGCAAATTACTTGGAAGCAGGTTACTATAATAGTATGTCTCACATTTTAAGGACAATTCAGACTTCATATATTCTCTCCTACTCCTTCATATAACTACTCAAAGTACCCTGGAGTTTTACTGTTTTAACATTAAACACATATTTTAGATGGTTCCTTTACTGACCAGCTCCTCCCCACAAGCTGACTCAGGCTAGATGAGTCTATTGAGGGGTAAAAATATAAGTGTGTGTGTGTGTGTGTGTGTGTGTGTGTGTGTGTGTGTGTGTTGGCACCTGTAATCCTAATACTTGGGAGACTGAGATAGGAGGAGCACAGGTTCAAGACCAACTGAGACCCTCATCAACATTGCAAGACCCTGTTTCAAAACAAAAAATAAAAATGACTGAGGGAGCCGGGCATGGTGGCGCATGCTTGTAATCCCAGCATTCGGGAGGCTGAGACCGGAGGATCCGGGTTCGAGGCCAGCCTCAGCTACCTAGTGAGGCGCTCCATAACTTAGTGAGACTCGGTTTCAAAATAAAGAATAAAAAGTAGGGCTGGGGGTGTAGCTTGGAGGTAGAATGCCCCTGAGTTCAATCCCCAGTACCACAAAAAAAAAAAAAGACTGAGGGTATAGCTCAGAGGTCGAATGCCTCTGGTTTCTTTTACTGGAAATGGGGCTGACCCTGAAAAAAATAACCTAAAGATGCATCGAACCAAAGAGATCAGTGTCATCAAAGCCAGAACTGACCAAGGTCAACCACCGAAGAAGTCAGCAAAATAGGTCAAAGCATAGGCAGCTGTGCAGGGTCAGTGAGCACCTCGGTCTCAACTCAGTGTCTTCCCGGGTATGTCTTTGACAGGGGTTTGGTGTCCAGGCCTGACATCCTACAATCAGAATCAATGAGGAAGCCGGGCGTGGTGGTACACGCTTGTAATCCCAGCATTCCGGAGGCTGAGACCAGAGGATCCGGATTCACGGCCAGCCTCAGCTACCTAGTGAGGCACTTCGCAACTTAGTGAGACTTGGTTTCAAAATAAAGAATAAAAAATAGGGCTGGGGATATAGCTCGTAGGTAGAACGCCCCTGAGTTCAATCCCCAGTACCGCAAAAAAAAAAAAAAAAAAAAAAAAAACCAAAATTAATGAGGAAAAAAAATTTTTTTTTTTTTTTTTTTTTTTTTTTTTGACAGCCCATCAGTTGTTTTTTGCCTTAGGAAATAGAGCTACTATCCTCAGGTAAATTTTTATGCCACTCACCAGGGCACACAGTGTGTTCTCAGTAGAGCCAGAACTGGAGCAGTTTTGCTGACTACAGACGTGACGTCCTTTTTCCTTAGCTCACAGAACTCCTATGCTGCTGTTGTCATAGCCCACAGTCCCACTTGGACCCCAGAACTGACATTCAAGACGATAATGAAGCGAAAAACAGTCTAAATACGGGGGGGCAGGAGCCGGGAGACCGTAAACCCGAGTATGTCCTAGTGCCTCATCTTTGCTTCTGATCTTTGAATAGGGCAGAGATTATCCACAAGTACAAGAAGGCAGCCTGGCATGGCGCAGGCCTGTAATCTCAGCAACTCAGGAGGCTGAGGCAGGAGGATCTCAAGTTCAAGGCCAGCCTGGGCAACTTAGCTAGATTCTGCCTCAAAATGAAATACAAAAAAAGGGCTGAGGGTGTAGTGCAGTGGTAGAACCCCTTGGGTTTAATCCTCAGTACCGCAAAAACAAACAAAACGCCAGAGGGCAATTCCCCTACTTTCTCATTCTTTCTAAACAAATTAGAAAGAAGCTCAATTTACCCCACATCCCAAGGTCCCGAGTCACTATGCAGCATGGTTGTGTCTGGATTTAGGTTTCTCATAAGACAGAACACATTTTAATAGTCTCAGTTATTTTTTAAATTTCCTGCAAATACCCTTATACTAATAGGACCAGGATTCTTGGAAGCTCAAAAGTCAGGATTTTAGCCCCTCTTCCCCTTGCACTTTACCTGTGGCTTCCTGTCCCTTGGATATGCAAGGAGTAGTTTAAACTTCAGAATAGGGGGAGCAGGTCCCTTCTTCCCTCCCATCTCTTCTTCTTGCCTTACCTGCTCCTCCTTTTTCTTCTCTTCCTCTTCATCCTTCTCTTTCTCCTTCCACCCCTCCCCAACGACCCTCAGCTAATTTTTTTCTTTTTCTTTTTTTTTCCCTTTCTTTTGGTGGTACTGGGGATTGAAGTCAGAAGCATTCTACCTTTGGGCTACATGCCAGCCCAATTTTGGATTTCTTATTTGGAAATAGGGTTTTGCTAGGTTGATGAGAGTCTCACTACTTGCTGTGGCTGTCCTACTGGAATTACAGGCATGCACCACCACACCTGGCTCTGAGTTAGATTTTGAACATTAAATGCTTATGTGCTGTGCTGACCTATGACCCCACCCACTGATGAGTGGGTAGAGGGATGGCAGGAGTGAGGGGTAGACTTCAGTTTGTACCTCATCTGGATCAGAAACTTTGGTGCTGTGTGACTCCAGACCCACTGGCCCTTCTCTTCCTGACTGCCCATCTGGCTCACTTACATGGCCCACCTGTGTGGCCCACCTGAGAGTGACCACAGCATTGGTCTCTCAGGCCAAATTCCCACCTGTGTGGTCCCTGTGTGGCTCTGTCTCTGAGGATTTGACACAGGCCTCTGCTCTCCACTCCCCAGTCAGGAGCAACCAAATCATCGTATGTGGCTTCTGTCATTTCCAGAGCCCTGTGGAGCTTGCTAGGACTTGGCCTGGTTGCCAAGGTTACCTCCCAGTTTTCTGACCATCTGCAGAAACCTGAGGTGGAGTGAGGAAGAGCTGTAGGGAGGCTGGGCTGAGATATTCTGGGAGGATGACATCAGCTCCCTCCTACTCGGTGTGGTGTGTGGTTCTGGTGGTGGTTGTGTGTATCAGTGTGGGTAGGAGGGCAATATATATATTTGAGTGAGTGCACAGACTACAAATGTGTACCCACACTCTGAGCTTGGTGGGTAGGAGGGAATACAGATATGTTTTCAGATGCTAATATGCATGCATAATAATGTGTCTACTGAAGACCATGGTTCTGTGAGATGTAGGCGTTTTGTGGGGTGTGTATTTTGTCTGCATGTGGCTGCTGCTGATGTTAATTTGATCCTTCCTTTTTTCAGACATCACTGGTAACAGCCTTGCTGTGCTGCCCAAACGTGATAAGAAATATCACCCAAGGAGGTCCAGAGGCCTCTTCATCACTTCCTAATCAGGGCGGAAATACTGCTGAACACATTTACAACTCTTTGCAAGAGGACTTCTTTTAGGGGTTCTCTATCATCTTCTCACAAAGTTGCACCCCCAATCAGCTGTAGGTTACAGCTGGGTGTTATTCTGGAGAATCAGTAACAGGAATTCAGAACAGAAGAAACTGACATTGTGCCTAAAACCTGCTCATGAGGGCTACAGCAAAGTGGGGGTGTTAGCTCTTTTTTTTTTTTTTTAAATTTGCCTTGTTTTGTTTTTGTGGCGAGGGGATTGAACCCAGAGGCATTCTACCTCTGAGCTACACCCTGACCCTATTTATTTATTTATTTATTTTTATTTTTTATTTTGAAATGGTCTCATTAAGTTACTGAGGCTGGCCATGAAACTGCAATCTCCTGTCTCCGCCTCCCAAATACTGGGATTACAAGCATGCACCACCACACCTGACTAGATTTCTATCTTTAAACCTCTTCTCCTCACCCCAAAGTGAACTGAGAGCAAGGACAAAAATAGATAATGCAAAGATGATGAGGGTTGAGGGTAAGTGGACTAAAGGAAGTCCTGGTGAAATATGCATAGGCAAAGGGCTTTCTCATCTGCAGGGCACAACAATTTCCAGATCCATAGGCACCATTTTTAAGAACATACTGAGGAGACTGGAGATGTAGCTCAGTGGTTGGTTACTTGCCTAGCACGTGTGAGGCCTTCAATCCTCAGTGTCATAAAAAATAATAATAATAAAAAAGAGACTGTATTGAGGGATGGAGAAGAGTCCAAAAGCTAAAAAGTAACCTATTCTATCACTGTTCTAAAAATAAAGGAAGCACAAATAGGATTCAACTGGCCGGGCATGATGGCGCATGCTTGTAATCCCAGTATTTGGGAGGCTGAGATAGGAGCATTGCAAGTTTGAGAACAGTCTCAGCAAGTAGTGAAGTAGTGAGGCTCTCAGCAAACTTGATGAGACTCTGGTCTGGGGTTGTTGCTCAGAGGTAGAAGGTAGAATGCCCCTGGGTTTAATACCCAGCACCATACACACACACACACACACACACACACACACACACACACACACACAATAAGATTCAACTGTACAGGGCCATTTTCCACTCCAGAAAGATGTCTGTTCTAGACCCTTTTCTTTTCTCTGGAACATCTATTTATTCTACACTGTTTTCCACCCTGGGGAAGCAGCCCTTTCCAGATCTTTCTCTGGAATGTAACCCCTTTATCACAGTTTTCTTTTAAACTATATTCCTTCTTCCCTTAAATAGACCTTTTATGCTCCCATATAAAATAAGATTTGATTGTACAAGAAGCGCTTACATTAGCCAACACAGACCTTCCTGGTAGGAAAGGAGGCATCTAGGACCCGTTAGACAAGATGTCTGCTCCAGCCAGGATTCAGACACTCCCAGGCTCAGGGCATTTTCACAGAGGGATGAAAAGGGCTGACTAGGGCGGCAAGGGTGGAGGGGTAAAAGCTACAGCCTCCTCCTCAAGGTGGCATTGAAGCTGAGAAGTGTCAGGACCTCAGCAGCTGCCATATGACATCCAGGTGATGAGCAGAAATAGCCGTGACAGGTGTGGTTTCACTGGCTGCCACCAACCTGGGAGCTTCTGGAAGCCCTGGGCAAGTGGAGAGCCTGTGAGAGTCAGAATCCTCAGCCCCCCATTCAGTCCTCTCTCCTGACTCCCAGCTGTGTAGCTCAGAAGTTACAAATGGGAGCCTGCAAGGCAGAGCTGGCCATAGATATTATTTGGTCTGCATACTGTGGAAGCATTTTAGAAAGTAGTTGTCAAGGCTTAACTATTAGGAAGTGTCATGTTTTAAAAATCTAGAACTATGATTCTTCTTTAAAAAACAGAATATTTGTTAACACTTGTCCCACATTCCTGTTTGGCAATGACTGGCCACTAAAACAGAGCCTCAGCAATTTATGAGATTCTCAGCAGCTTGGTGGGATCCTGTTTCAAAATAAAAAAAAACAAAATAGGGCGGGGGAGGGGGGACTTGCAAAGCTCAGAGGTAGGATGCCCCAGGTTCAATCCCCAGCACCACATACAAACACACAAAAAGAATGCTAACCTTCGGACAATAGCTAGTGTACAGAGAGGGAGGGAGGACTGAGTCTTGACCAGGCCTCTGAGATGAAAACCAAATCTAGGCTCCCAGGAAGAAATCAGCCACCAAGACGTGAGACCCAGAGTGTTGGACAGGGGAGGGAGCGGTCACTTTTGCTCTGGGGGTGGGGGGTGGAGGTGGGGTCAGCTACTGTCTAAAGACAGCAGGGGACCTCCATATCCCGGAGGGGCAGGGTTTCCAGGGCTCCTGGACTCAGTTCCAAGGCGCTACTTAATGCCCCCCGTTCTGCCTCTTGATCCCCTTCCCCACCACTCTCTCGTGGTTGCTCCCAGCAGCTTGGTCTGCTGCCACTGGGAGCAAGGGGCTGGAAGGTATTAGGGATTCATGAAGCCTGTAATTGAGGCTGACTACATAACTCCCCTCCCCAGTATAGCGGATGAAGCTGCTTCCCAGGGGCATTGATTCCCCCGAGGGTTACTTGAGCCCTATTAACCCATTAGTGTCCACAGGCAGAGCATGTCCTGGTTTCCTTGGGAGGAAGGCTGGGAACAAGTGAGGGGGAGAGTGTGACCAGAGATGAGGTAGGAGCTGGGGGAGGGGACGGAGACTTGGACAGATGGCCAGACCAGTGTGTGGCTGGAAAGGTTCCTACTTGTGTGTTTTGGCTTCTGTGACTCCCTAAGTGCATCATAGGAGCAAAAGGATGGAAACTATCTGCTAAAAGTCTGTTATCCTGGTGACCCCCCTCGCCAAGAATGTGACTTCCCACACCTTCACCCCATCGGCCTTCTCCAGTGTATCAGAAAGGTGTGATCCAAAGTGCCGGAAACTCACCAGGGAACACATGGACTTGGGCCCAGCCGCAGATCTGAAGCTGAATTTATTGCCTTTTTTGCAAACTGAGAGGACAGACACGTTGTAAACCTCCTCCTCATCACTCCCAGGGGTCCAGGAAAAACCTACTTCATCTCCAGACAGAAAACAAGAGAAGAGGCCCTGAGACTGGTGGGGCAACCCCAGATGTTGCTCTGGAGGAGCCATAATGGGGCTGGGCCTCCTGCGGCTGAGTGTCTGGGGCAAACAGCTGTGGCAACCCAAGGGGCTGGGGCTGGGGACAAACACTGAAGTGTAGAGGAAGACAGATGCAGAAAGGGGGACACAGAAGGAACCTGAAGTCAGGGTGCCACCGCGGCCCATCTCTAGCCTCCTGGCTCTGGACCAAGGTATTTCTTTACTGCACCACGGGCTCAGGTCCAGGGAAGGCCAAGCATTTGATCCATGTGGGTCAGAGGAAGGAGCCTGGAGATGGGAGAGATGACTGGACTGGGAGTCGCCTCCCTGAGCCTCAGTTTGCTTATCTGTAACTAGAGAGTGTTGGGCCAGGAGCTCCAGCCTGGCTCTTCCTTAATCATTCATCTACGGTCTACACTGACGACTCCTTGGGCCCCAGTAGACTATGTGATCACCTGTCATGGAGAGAGAAGTCTCCTGATTAGGTGACAGATATCCTGGAGGTCTACTTCCTGAGCCAACCCACTCCGTATCCAGTTAGGGGTCCAGTCTTGCCAGTCATCCTTTTGAAATATCTTCTGAAGCCACTGGCTGTTAGATCTTCCTGGGGCCCTTCGTGTCCTTTCCTCACTCCCTACCCTGCTGTCAGGGGGGAAAAAAAAAAAAGGCTATTGATCCTTCAAAATCCTACTTCTGTTGCTCTACTCTGCGAGGGCTTCCTGGATCTACCACCCCCAGGACCTTGCTGTAACTAATCGCTTTCTCTTCTATGTGCTCAAAGGCCTTTGTTTATTAGTCTGTAAGTTATAAGCTCATATCCCAGTGCTATTGCTAGTTGTTTAGACCTGTGGGATTGTGAGTCCTTGCAAGCAGAGAGCAGGTTATACGTTGGTACTTCAGTGCCGAGCCCATACTTTGAGTCCATCACTCAGTAGGTATGTAGTGAACATTTATTGAATATCCTTGAATTAATTGCCTCTAGGAAAACGATAGAGAATGAGAGGAAATATCACCTTTCTCATACTATTGCAGAAAAATCTCTAAAAACGGGCAAGGGTGGGGCCTGGGAATGTCACTCGGTGGAAGAGCAGAGCACGTGCTTAGCATGCCCTGGGCTGTGGGTTCCATCCATTGCATGCCCTACACACAGGCAGGGCGAGGATGATGGGCAAGGAAACGATTCTAAATTCTTCTTCCCGAGCCGGGCGTGGTGATTCATGCCTGTAATCCCAGTACTTTGGAGGCTGAGACAGGAGGATCACAGGTTTGAGGACAGCCTCAGCAAGTAGTGAGACTCTCATCAACCTAGCAAAAACCTGTTTCAAAATAAAAATAAAATAGGATTGGGAGTGTAGCTCAGAGGTAGAATGCTCCCGGTTCAATCCCTGGCATCACCAAAAATAAATAAATAAAAAATAAAAAAAATCTTCTTTCTGCAAGCCTGTTGGTGGTGGTGGGTCTCTTCTTGGACAAGGACTGCTTCCTCAGTCTTGCTCTGATGATGACTGACCCTGACAACTCACAGTGAAGCTTTTTGACCTGACTTGTAATTCATTTACCCTAGTGCAAGCTCGCTTAGTGCACCAGCCTGGGAGCTGCACTGCCCAGGTTCACATCCTAGCTGGACGATCTTAAGCTGGTTATCATAGCTTTTGGTGTGTTTATCTGTTAAATGAAGCTAACTGTTGTTCTCACATCACAGAATTGTTAGAGAATTAAGTGAGTGTATAGAACTCAGAGTGGTGTCTAGCACATGTTAGTCGTCAGTACAGGTTAGCTATTAGTACTTACATTTTGCTTACTTCCAAGAATTTGAAGCAGTTTGCAATATTAAACCATATACAAAGAGGATAATTATGTGTACATATATCTATGATGTTAAAGATTAGAAATTACTTGATAATAGGAAAGAAAGGTAGTTATTTGTAAATGTATTTGAATTAGACCTCTAAATTTATCTCTGAGTTTCCAAGAAGCCAGGAAACCAAGGCAAAAAGGGAAATACATCCATTATACAGTTTTTATTGGGAAATATAAAAAAAGCATTCAAGTTAGCCTGTTAAAATACCCTCCTCCCCACACATATCCACACATTCCTCAAGAAGAAATTTACATCTGTAATCCCAGTACTTGGGAAGCTGAGACATTAGAATCCCAAGTTCGAGGCCAGCCTGGGTAACCTAGCAAGACCCTGTCACAAAATAAAAAGAACTGGCAGCCAGACATGTGGTATATGCCTGTAATCCCAGTACTTGGGAAGCTGAGACAGGAGGATTGCAGGTTGGAGGCCAGCCTCAGCAATTAATGAGACCCTCGGCAATTTAGTGAGCCCCTGTTTTTATTGTTGTTGTTGTTTGTTTTGTTTTGTTTCTTGTTTTTGTGGTATTAGGGATTGAACCCAGGGGCATTCTACCTCCAAGGTATACCCCCAGCCCTATTTTTTATTCTTTATTTTAAAACAGGTTCTCACTAAGTCGTGGACGGTCTCACTAAGTAGCTGAGGCTGGCCGCCAACTTGTAATCCTCCTGTCTCAGCCTCCCAAGTACTCGGCTTCTTTGCTCTCCCTGGTCGGCCTTCTGGATTCTGCTGAATTGAATTCCAGTTTTCGCAGCGTTTTTCACCCTTTTGTTGCTTTTTTCTTCTGTCAAAAATCTGCTTCCATGGCTGATTTGAATGGAGCTCACAGCGCCTCTTGAGACGTGTTTCACTACGTCGCCATCTTCCCGGAAGTCATCAGTACTCGGATTACAATGCCCGGCTGAGACTCTGTTTTAAAATTAAAAATTAAAAAGGGCCTGGAAGTGGAGCTCAGAGATAGAATGCCCTAGGTTTAAACCCTAGTACCAAAAATAAAAAAATAAATAAAAAGAGCCAGAGATGTAGATCACTCCTGGGTTCAATTCCCAGTACTACCAAAAACAAAAAACAAAACAAACAAACAACAAAAAAAGAAAAACAGAAGAAAGAAGAAGTGGTAGGGGAGAAAAGGGAAGGAATTTATGGTATGAATCCCCATGTTGGAATATTGGAGCCAAAGAATCTGAAATTATTCTCAGAATCATCTTCAGTGGGGCCTAAGCCTTTAATGAGAGCCCACAAAGAGAGGAGTAATAATCAGTCAGGATAATGGCTGGGTAACAACAAGCACCACCAGCGCCTCAGCTAGGGTTCCCTTCCCTCCCTTTCGGCTCAGGAACTCCCTGAGGTCAGGGGTGAGCCCGCTGAGTCAGGAATAGTCAGGAGCCCCGGGTGTTGAGCTGGCATTGGAGCGGCTGTGTGGGAGCAAGGTAGGCCAGCTGCAAAAGCTCATGGGGCAAATGGAGAGGGGCGTGTTAGGACATATACGTAAGGGGGTTTGGGGAAGACTGGGCCCCCAAATTTGAAGCAAGATTATAATCTTAGTGAAAAGAGTAAGCTGCTAAAAAGATCGCAACTCCTTGCCTCCCAGCTTCTGAATTTGAAGAGGAATCCAGAGTCGGGCATGGTGGCACACACCTGTAATCCCAGTACTTGGGAGGCTGAGAAAGGATGATCGCAGGTTCAAGGCCAGCCTCAGCAATTTGGTGAGACCCTGTTTCAAAACAAAAAGGGGGGCTGGGAACTTAGTGAGACCCTATTTCAAAAATGAAAAAAATAAAATAGGGCTGGGGGTGTAACTCAGAGGTAGAAGGCCCCTGGGTTCAGTCCCCGGTACCACAAATGAATGGAGGCTGGGGGTGAAGCTCAGAGGCAGAATGCCCCTGGGTTCAATCCCCAATTCTACAAAAAACAAACAAATGAACAAACAATCAAAAAGGAGGAATCTGGTATAAAGAGGCATCCTTATGGTCCAGGAAGAACCCCACCACACCACCCCACACACCCCACACATCTCACACACAAAAAGGCCTGGCTGCTAGACAGGAGGGCTTGCTCTCTGCAAGCTTCAGGCCCATCTCACTGAGTTCTTCGGAAGGCTTGGAGGTGTGGGTGAGGGGTAGAAAGAGCTGACTTACTCTGCAGAAGAAAACAGGAAGAGTCTGCATTTTTGCTCCTGAGAAGAAGAGGCATAGAGGGGAAGTGGTAGAGGACCTGTAAACTCTGAGCAGCGTGTGGGCCTGGCATTAGTGGTGTGGGGCCGGGAGTGGAGCCAGTGTTAGACAGGAAGCCGAGGGGAATCTTAAGAACAGAAGTGCTCAATGCTCCATTCCCAAGCTGTTTGCACTCTGGCTGTATTAGCCCCGCTGCAGACCCAGATCTTCAGCAAAGCAGGACTGAGCTGCGTGGCTCACCAAGGGAGAGCACTCACGGTCAGCAAGACCATCACCAAACTGAACTGACGGGCAAAACGGGGGTTCAAAGCCAGAGGCATGGAGGAGGAGGAGACTCCTGCCTTTCATCCCCACTCTCAGGGGACTTTAGAATATTGTGAAGCAGAGCATCGACTCTCCCATCCACCTTAGAATGCATCGGTGACCCCGTCTTGCCCAGCCATCAGCAGGGCTGGACCTCACCTGACAGTTTACTCACTGAGCTCATGGAATTAGATGTCACCTTTGTGTGCCTTTCCTTTAATAAGAAATACCACTTCCAAAGGGAGCGTACTCTCTGCCTACTGTGCCACCTACTTCTTGGCACCAGGGGGTTCTGTGGGACATGCAGAAGCCAGAGAGTGGCGAGGAAAATACACAGGTCATAAATCAGTCCCTGGACCTCAAGGTCTGAAGGCCTTTTGTCTTCCAGATCCAAGAAAGATTAGAGGCTTGGTCCCACCGTCAGAGGTGGAGGGGTGAGGCTCTTCAGTCCGATTTTGGGAGAAATGGTTCCTGCCCTCAGGGGACTCCAACTTCCTGATGGAGAAGCATCCATACCTAGGATGTGGATGCAGATGCCAAGCCACCAGCAGAGAAATGTGGGCAGAGGAGCATTGCACAAACGCAGCTCACAATTCAGAGCAGGTGGAAGGAATAAGGGCACCAGCAGTTAGCTGGTCTCTGGCAGGAAACAGCTTGTTGGGGCTGGGAGTTGTGAGCCTCAGCTGACTTTGGAAGCAGGGAGGTCTTAACAGCTGCACAAGACAGGCATGTCATACAGTGTCTGGTACTGTCTGTCCCAGCAGTCACACAGTGACTGCTCACCTGTAGGCTTTTGGCAGTTCTAGTCCCTCTCCCTGGCTTAACTGGCGGGTGATCTCCAGCACGCCCACTGCAGGCTCCTCAGCACAGGCCCCAAACCAAAACCCTGAGAGCCAAAGAGGCCGACACCAGGTGACTTTGTTTACAAAACTTGTGGACTAGGTCAAAGGGCATTTCCAGAGCAGTTGGGTGGGGACCCACAGAGGCTGTTTGTTGAGGGAGGTGAAGCTTGCCAGCATCTGGGCCCTTTCTTCTGCTCAACAGGTTCCTGCCCAACATAAAGTGGCCATTGTAAGCCGGAACATTGTTGATCAGAACAAAGACAGAGGCGGCTATCAATACATATACACACACACATATGTATGTATATGTATATGTATATGTATGTGTGTTTTAGTTACTTGGGATTGAACCCAGGGACATTCTACCTCCAAGTTACACCCCCAACCCTTTTTAGCTTTTGTTTGGAAACCGGGTCTCCCTAGGTTGCCAAGAGTCTCACTACATTGTTGAGGCTGTCCTCGAACTTTCCATCCTCCTGTCTCAACCTCTCAAGTACTGGGATTACAGGTGTGCGCCACTACGCCCACTCACCCACTCTATTTTATGGAAAAGGAAGCTGAGGCTCGAAGGATTCTGAGACTGGTTTGAAGCCACCCAGCAGAGGCCTGGCGGCCCTTTCCACTATCCCACACTACCCCACGCATCACAGCGTTCTGGCGTTGGGCTTGCAACACAGAACGTTCTGGGGCCGAGTGCCCCCGAGACGAGACCAACAGGTCGACTGCAGTTCAGCTCAGCCCTGAACATTTCACGAGAAACCAGGGAGGATGTCCACCGGAGCTTTGTGGGAGAGAAATGATTCCCTTCTCCCAACGTGGCCTTTGCCCCACCAGGCACCGTTTGGGAGAGGAAAGCCAGCTCTAGACCGCCGCACGGTCGCCCTTCCCGTCCCCCGGAGTCTGCGCCCATATAAGGGCAGCGCTTCCAGGCGGCCGGGCGGTGACGCGCCGGGTCCACGTCAGCGGCCGGCGGGAGGGAGGCGCAGCGCGGCTTGCAAACAGTGAAACAGTGACGCGGAGCCGGGGGAGGCGGAGGCACGGCCCCACCGCCCGCGGGTTAACTCCTGCCGGGCCTCGCTTCGGCGTGGCAGCCGGTGCAGAACCGGGGTGGGGGGTGGGGGCGTGTGCAGCCTGAGCTTTCCGTCCTGGGCGGGCACAGGGGTGTGGGTTCTTGGGAGACCTCTCTGGGCGTCTGAGTGTGTTCACAATCTGCGGGTTTTGTCTCTAGGTGGAGTGGATGTGTATTTCTTTTTCTTTTTTCTTATTTGTGTATGTATTTATTTTTGAGCTACTGGAGATTGAACCCAGAGGCATTCTGCCTCCGAGCTACACCCCTAGCCCTATTTCTTATTCTGTATTTTGAAACGGTCTCACTAAATTGTCGACAGCCTAAATTAGCTGAGGCTGGCCGCAAACCTGCGATCCTTCTGTCTCAGCCTCCCAAATACTGGGATTACAAGCATGTGCCACCACACCCGGCTTTTCTTTTTCTTTTGAGCATTGGGAATTGAACCCAGGGGCATTCTACCTCCGAGTTATACCCACTAGCCCTATTTATTTATTCATTCATTCATTGAAACAAGATCTCTCTTAGATTGGTGAGGTCTCGCTAAATTGTGGAGGCTGTCCTCCAACCTTCTATCCTCCAGTCTCAGCCTCCCAAATGCAGGGATTATAGCCACGCGCTACCGCGCCCCGCTAGGGATGTGTATTTCTTGGACTGCCTTGGTGTATTTGACTCTAGAGCCCAGGGATTTTGCCTGGGGTGTTTAAAGACAATCACATCTCCTACTGAAACTCAGTTTTCCCCTTCTGGAAACAAACAAAATGATCAATTGGCATCTGTGCTTCCAGGGGCTGCTGTAAAGGAACGGGCTTCCCAGAAGCCAAGCTGTGTCCCACCCAGAAGTACTGGGGGCGGGGGGGGGGGGGGCGTCCTGCCAGGCAGAGGCCAGGAAGCTGCTTCCGCGTTTTCAGGGGAGGGGCGGCCTGGTCGCGGAGCCGCAGCAAGCAGGGGAGCTCCGCACAGTCTCACCTGACGCTGTGTGTGAGCGTCTGCGCATGGGCACTGGGAGCACGTGTGGTGGCTGGAGAAGCCACGGGAGCTGCTTGTGAGTAGTGAAAGATGAAGGAGGGAGGGGTGCATTGTAGAGAGGGCGCTAGACGCGCAGGGTGCCGGCCTATGGGAAGAGTCAGACATCCGCCCCAGGGTTCTCGCCTGTGACGGGTTGGGAAACTTGGGCAGTTCTGCCTTGGGGAGGAGATCAGGCGGTGGGGAAAGTCCCCGCCTCCCAAACCGCCCCTGCGCGGCCGGGGAGCTCACCCGCCCACACTCCCTCCCCTATCTAAGACCCACTTCCTCTCTCTGTTCCCCTTGAGCTCGGTAGAGAACTGGCTGGCTGGAAACCCCACCCAGCCCCAAGCCCCACCCAGCCCCAAGATGGGCAGTGGGGGTCGTGGGGACAGACAATGCACCCCCCCCTTGGCAAGAGATCGTTAGAGGACGTGGCAAGTTTGCTTGGGGTGGCTGGTCAAAATAGTATTAAGCCTGGGAATTTATAAGGCCTAGGAGTGGGGCCTTCCTCCCTGGGCGTGTGTGTGTGGGGTGTTTCCGCAGGAGCCAGTGCCCTGGGACTGGATGATGTCTGAGATATGGAAGAATAAAGACACCGAGAGAGTGTTAGTGTCCTGGCACTTTTCTTTGGGGAAACTTGGGACTTGAGCCCTGCTACTCACTGTGAGGTCTTGGGAAAACTTCTAATCTCTCTCAACCTCCATTTCCTTGTTTGAAAAATAGAAATAAAATATTAGTCATATTGGTTCTCTTGAGAATTACAAGAGATGGTGTTTATTACGTACTTTACATGTGTTACACGTGTGTTGGTTCCTTCCGTGATATTTAGCGCCTAGCACAGAGAACATTTATGAAATAGTAACTGTCATCACTATTAGTAGCAATAGCAGTAATCATAGAAGCCCTCGTTGGGTCACCGCATGGGGAGTCAGCCAGCCTTATCGCTCAGCTGTCTTCGGGATCGCTCTGGCTCCTCATCACCTCTGCCTCCTCCTCCATGCCGACCCCAGCCTGGCCTGGAAGGAAGAACAGCAGCCATGGAAACACAAGAGGGGTGTCCACACCCCCGCTCTGCCCTCCCTGTGCACTGAGCCCTTCCGAGCCCTGGTCTTCCCACTGAAATGGGGACCACACTTCCCGGCTGAAGCCTCTTATCCTGAGAATCAAGGGAATAAATGTTGGTTTGAAACCAGCCCCCACCTCTCAGTTCTCCACTTGGCACATGCCCCCCCCCCCATCCTTAGCTTTTCTCATTCCCAACTCTCCGTCTTTGGATTTTCACAGCTGTCCACGCCTCTACCTCAGCATTCTGGAGTTCAATTATATATAATATACTTTTATTAATGTAAGTCCACATCATAGTGAGATTCAAAGTGACACAAACGCATGTGCATACATCACTGGTGTATTTCTCTCCGCATACCTTCCTGACTCCCCTTTCCTCCCTCCTCGTACATGTTAGTGAGATTGGTGCTTGACACCTTCTTGTATGGATGTAAGCTTCTTTGAACTACTCCCTTCCTCAACCCTTGTTTTCCCTCCTCCAGTCCCCTTCCACAGTTCTACTGGTCTCTCTCCTCATTGGCCGAAGTCCCTTCTCTTTTTATTTTTATTCCACTTTCCACATGTGAGAGAAAACATACGACCCTTGACTTTCTGAGACTGGCTGATCTCAGCAGAATATCCTCTAGTTCTGGAGGTTAATTCTGCCTTCGCCAGTAGACAGTTGCTCAGGCAGGAAGTAAGTTTTATTCATCTCATGACCCCAGCGCCAAGTGGAGGACCTGCAGGGCACACAGTAGGGGAGTTCAGTCAAAGCATGTTCTTTTTGTCTGCCAATACATCCCAGTGATGGAGGCAAAAGCAGACGGCCCCAACAGAATTTTGGGAAGCTGGCCTCCATCCTCTGGATGGGTGGAAGGGTAGGGGAAGAGGATAGGAGGAAAGGCTGGGAGCTTTCCCGGCATGCACAGTCTTGAGGATTTCTGCTGCTTCCTTTGCAATGAGCAGTGTCATCCATGGGCCACTGTGCTGGCTGGTTTTACTGAGCTCCCAGGACAAGGAGAAACCTCCAGAGGCTCTGCAGAGAGCCCCACCACTCTTCCTGGGAGGGAAACAAACATTCTGCTTGGAAGGGAAGTCACTGGGTAACAAGTTCCACTTCCTCCCAGCCAGAGCATCACTCAAACCACCGTCTTCCCCTCTCCACCCCAGGCCGCCCATTTCCCCCTCAGCTGCGCTCAGGCAACCCACAACAGCTGGCCTCTGCTTGATTGGTTTAAAAATAAGACACTTGCCTTACCTCATCCTTACTCTGGTGACTAAAGACCTTGACAATCAGGTGACCCTCAGGCCTAGACCACGCTCCCCTGGCACAGAGGAGCAGTGTCATGGTAGCCTGTGGAGTGAACTCTGCCTGCCCCTGAACCACACCCATCCTCGATGGGGTGACCTGCCCCCAACTCTCTCCTGGGCTGCTCCCCTACTTTCCAGCCACCCGCTCTCACTGTTGCGGCCCCTGGAACACACACTTTTTACCACTGTTAACTTGAGAGCTGACCCTCAAAGGAGAGATTTTTCTTTCTTTTTCTCTTTCTTTCTTTCTTTTTTGGTACTAGGAATTGAACCTAGGTGTTATTCTACCTCTGAGCTACATCCCCAGCCCTATTTTAATTTTTTATTTAGAAACAGGGTCACAAAGTTGCTGCGGGCCTCTCTAAACTGCTGAGGCTGACCTGGACCCCACAATCCTCCTGTCTCAGACTCCCAAGGACTAGGACTACAAGTGTGCACCACAATGCCTGGCTACCCAGGTGAGATTCCTCATGACCTTCCCAGGCAAGGTACAGCCAAAGGGAAGGACCAGGAGCCAGAAGCCTGGGCTTCCTGACCACTCAGAAAATTCTCAAAGGGACTTTATTTTTCAGGGTTTTTTTTTCTTTTCTTTTTCTTTTTCATCTGAAAAAACAAAAGTGGAAAACTCTGCCTACAGAGAAGCTGCCAGGACCAAGTGAAACGAGGTGCACTAGAAGCGATGCCACCGTGGACGTACATTATTTCTGCCTGTCATCCCCCTCCCCCAGGCTTTAGTGCCCCACCAGCTGCCATCCCTGCAAGTGGCCCTGCCTGCCTGAAAACTCAAAAAAAAAAAAAAAAAAAAAAGCTGCCCCTCCTTGAGCAGCTGAGCGCCCCCCCTCCCGGCTTATTCAGCTTGCACCTGTTGCTGGGGAGGGGGCGTGTGGGAACCGTTTTCCACTTGGGCGAGCTGCGTGCCTCTCTGCTTTGCTCCTCCTCCTTGCCTGCACAGGAGTATGTATAAGCGCCTCTGCTGCCTCCCTGCACAGGGATGCTAGAGCCCTGGAGGGAACCGTGTGTTTAGCACAGGGCACAGCCAGATGGCTTCTTTGAAGGCAAAACCTACTTTCTGTCCCAAAGGACCACGGAGACAAACTGCCCGCTGGCTATAGAGGGTTGTGTGAGTGTTTTCCTCTTGTAAATCAAGCTGATTTTGGACTCACTGGGATTCGATAATGACCACTGGAAGGCAGAACCAAGTCCTGTGGGGCCATTTAGAGAGTGACAGGGGTCTGCAGGGGACTGTCATAAAGGTCTGAAGCCTCAGTGCTCACCCTTCCAGCCCAGTGTCTCCACTCAGAGGCGTGGTAGAGGACAAGCTGCCCGGCAGCTTCCAGTCTGAAAGCCACGGGCACAACCAGCCATCAGAAGGCTGCCTGTGTTGCTGGGCCAGTGAGCCCTGAGGTGGGAAGCCCTGGCCCAGAAGTGCCTTGCTGCCTGGGACGTAGAAATTTCTGGAAGACACAGGATGATTATTCCTGGTGCATCAAACAGACCCGGAATCAGGATGGGGAGGGGTTTTGGATCTCCTTCCAAAGGTCCAGAGACATTGCCTCAGGCTAGGTCACCGTAACAAGAGGTCCTTCCCAGAAGCTCCGAAGACTGGGCTCCTCCTAATAGAGACCAAACTGTGTGATGAGGGGTCTGTGCAGCAGTCCGCTGTGTCACGCTGCTTGGACTCAAATCCTAGGGCGGACAAGTTACCTCTCGTTTTCTGTGCCTCTTTCTTTATCCATAAAGTGAAAATTATAGTGGTATCCATCATACGGGATTGCTTTTGAATAACGAGGTAATACCTATAAAACAGCAACGGCTCATAAATACTGTTATTATAAGAAAGGACTTCACTTAAGAGGCCTCTAGCCTATTTCTCTATCCTTGTGAAATGAAGTTCTCTCTCTCCTTGATTCTGACACCTTTGTGGTACTGGGGCTTGAACCCAGGGATATTCTACCTCTAAGTTACACCCCAGCCTGTTTGTTTGTTTTGTGGTAGTAGGGATTGAACCCTGGCACATTCTACCTTGGAACTACACCCCCAGCCTTTTTTTTTAATTATTTATTTTGAAACAGGGTCTCACTAATTTGTGGAGGGCCTCACGAAGTAGCTGAGACTGGCCACTAACCTACGATCCTCCTACCTCAACCTCCCAAGTACTGGGATTACAAGCTTGCACCACCACTTTATTTTTTATTCTGAAACAAGGGTTACACTAAGTTGCTGAGGGTCTTGCTAAGTTGCTGGGGCTGGCTTTGAACCTGTGATCCTAGTGTCTCAGCATCCCACATACTGAGATTACAGGTGTGCACCACTGGGCCCAGCTTGATTCTGACATCTTTTTGTAGTTGTTCTTAACCTAATTGTTTTGGGGGCTTTATTCTGACACCTTTGAAACAGGCTACGGTGTGTGTGTGTGTGTGTGTGTGTGTGTGTGTGTGTGTGTGTGTGTGTGTACATGTATATATATAAAATATAGAATATATGTAATATAACATGTAATATGTATATACATTTCTTCTGGTCTCTGGACTCCGATGAAGCAGAGAGTGCTCAGTTTCTTCCCATGGACCATGAAGAGCATCAAGTGAGACCTTCACCGACAGCAATGGGGTGACAAGAGCCATTCTGGGAGACTAGGAGGCAGCCAAAAGGCCTGAGAACCTTTTCAATGTAAGAAACCTGGTTGGCCAAGATGTCCCCGACTCATTCATTCAGCTCCTCCCTTATTAAAGGTATCGATGATCTCCCAGACTGTTCACATTTATTGTGTTATTCAGTCTTTACAATGATCCCATAGATTAGGCTGATAAGATATCACAGAAGCTATCTGTGATCCGGACCTCCCACCTCCTGACTCCCTGCTCCAGCAGGCCATCCATGGGGAAAGAGGGTCCCATCCATCTTTACCCCAGAAGCTTCAAGGTGGTTCCCAGGGGAAGAGCTCAACTCAGCCCCGTAATAACAGAGTGACAGACTGGTTGAGTCACTAGGTTATTTGAGGCAGGCATCATTCAGGGAAAGGGCTGGCAGTGTCAGACATGGCTCATCCTCTTCCCTCTTCAAACACTCCCACTTAATTGTTGACGTCCCAGAGTCCAGAACGTACCTGACACTATTGCTAGAGCCAAAATCTGCAGCCAAGTATATATCCAGCCTGAAAACAAGAAATTCCAGGCCCCCCAAGAGTGGGGTTTCTGGTCTAAAAGTCACGAGAGTTTCCTGGGTCCAGGTGCACTCTGTGCTGACCCTGTGGGACTGGGGTAAGTTACATAACCCCTCGAGGCACCTGCCAGGGAGCATCCTGCCCTGTTTACAGAGGAGAGGAACAGAGCCCGTCAGTCCCAGCCCCAGATCTCCAGCATGGAGCCTGGAGCAGGAGTCAGGAGCCCTGGGGACTCTCTGACTCTTACCACCAGCTTGCTGGGCCTCGGTCCCCTTCACTATAAAATGAGGGTATTGGACTAACTGTCCGGAGGCCCCTGTGGATCTGGACACCCCGTGATGATCTGTGCCCAGTGACCCTAATTCCTCCATCTTCGGTTACTTGCCTTTAATTTGTTGGTCTTATATACAGCCTGTTCTTTTTTGGGGGATGCTAGGGGTAGAACCCAGGGGCAGTTCTGGGGTAATTCTACCTCAGAGCTACACCCCCATTCCTTTCTTTATTTTTTTATTTTGAAACATTGAACCTGTGATCCTCCTTTCTCAGCCTCCTAAGTATTGGGGTTACGGGTGTGTGCCACAACACCTGGCTCATATATATCCTTTCAAAGGTTTTTCTTTCCCCCAGCTTATTTATTTATTTATATTTGGTACTGGAGATTGAGCTCAGGAGCATTCTACCTCTGAGTTGTCCCCCCAGGCCTTTTCTAAATTTTTAATTTTGAAACAGGGGCTCACTAAATTGCTGGGGGTTTCACTAAGTTGCTCAGCCTGGCCTTGACTCTCCTATCTCGGCCTCTCAAGTACCAGGACTATAGGTGTACGTCACACCTGGTGAGTTTTTCCAATTTTGTTCAGTATTCTTCAAGCGACTAGTATATAGCGAACATTGGGCTGGTCCTGGAAAGGTGATGGGTGCTCAAGATACCTGTTGACAGGGTGGGGGGTGTCTGGTAGGTAAGTGAACAGATGATGAGCCCAGTTTCTGGAAGTCTTGGGGGAAGAGAGGGGCAGAGGCAGACAATAACCTTTAAGAAACTATTTCTAATAGGCAAAGCACTGTGCTAGACAACTTACATATACTAGCTCATTTTGTTCTTGTTTGTTTGTTTGCTTTATGATACTGGGGGTTAAATCCAGGACCTTGTGCATGTTGGGCAAATGCTTTACCACCAAGCTACATCCCCAGCTTGTTTTATTTTATTTTGAGACAAGATCTTTCTAAGTTGCTAAGGCTGACCTTGAACTCCTGTGTCAGCCTTCTTGGTAGCTGCAATTACAGGTATGTGCTACCATACATGACTCATTCTATTCTTATTAACAACTTTTTTTGTGTGTGTGTATGGTACTGGAGATTGAACCCAGGGGCATTCTATCTCTGAGTTACAGCCCCAGCCCTATTTTTTATTCTTTATTTTGAAACAGGGACTCATTAAGTTGCAGAGGACCTCACTAAATAGTTGAGGCTGGCTGCCAACCTGTAATACTCCTGTCTCAGCCTCCCAAGTACTGGGATTACAAGCGTGTGTCACCACGCCTGGCTTATTAACAACTTCTTGCATCAGCATTAAGTCCATTTTACAGAGGAACAAACTAAGGTTCGGGGTGCTGAAAGTCATATGGGAGGGTCAAGTTGAGACTGCAATTCAAGTCGGTCTGACCCAGGGCTCAAGTTCTTTCCACCCAACTAACAGAGGGTGAAGGGCACAACTAGCTGAGACTTTCACATTGCGTAGGGTCCAGGTTCTGAATTCTCCTGGCCCCACCCCCGAGCCTACAGGAGAACTGCCACTTTAAGAGAGGGAGCCCCTTTTAGGAGTTGGTTTCCATTCATTTTTAATGGCCCAGCTGCCATGTTCTCCCTGCCTCGCCTCTGTGTGGGCCAGCCCAGGAGTTCCTCTGCAACTGAGCACCATGCTCAGGCCTGTCAATGTTTAATGGCAGGCAGGACCTTATCTCAGTTACCCAAGTCGTTTAGATTACCCCTGTGCAGGGACCTGGCATGTGGGGCAACAGCAGATGGCAAACCCATCAGAGTCAGTCCTCTGCTGTGCAGCAGGAGGAGGGCTAATCAGAGTGGAAAGGGGAGAGGGTGTCAGGAGAGACACACTATGATGCGACAGAAAGTCGGCCACACATTTTCACGGCTCTAGCCAGGCTCTTCTCCACCCTGCCTGCCTCTTAGCCAGCTCCAGCACCGGTACTCTGGGGGGCCCAAAACACAGGGGAGTGGCCAGATGCACATCTGTGGGCTTAAACACACATGTCCCCTGAGCCCACTCTGGTGTCCACTGAGCATTTGCATCTCTGCTTATTTTCAGGGGTAATCACAGCATTTTGTTTGTCCCTCGGATGAACTGTTTAAAACCTTGAGTTTTCCAGGGACATAGGCATGTTATGAAGGTTGACTTGCCATACCTTTAGCACAGTCCTGGCATGATCTGCGAGCTGGGGAGGCCCACACTCTGAGTCCTGGCTCTAGAGTACCCTGAGAGTGAGGAACAGGTTCCTGCTGCTCCCCCCAGGGCCCAGGGAATGCCTGAAATGGAGAGTCAGGCTCTATTTGGGGAGTAGAACGTCACAGGTTCAACACAGCAGCAGAGGCCACCCAGATGATATTTACAGACCTTATGTAATGACCCAGCCTCCAAGCTGTGACGAGGGCAACGGGCTCCCTGCCTTCTCCTATTTCTCCTGCTCTCAGGCTTTCTCATGCCCGATCACAATTACCCCTCCTACCTTCTCTCTGTCCAAGAGCACCGTGCCCCAGAATCTGATTCATCATTCACGGCTGGGAGCCTGGAGTGTCCCTAGGACAGAGGGACTTGGGAGCAGGACAGAGGGCCCACCACTAGTGCCAGAGGACCCAGAGAGGTCGCCAGCCATGGGGTTAGAGGATGGGAATGGCAGAGGGCCAAGAAGGTGAGGGAAAGAGGGGGCCAGACCCTTTCCTGGAAAGATGGTGGCAGAGTGGGGAGGGGCATGGGTCAGGGTGATTTCCTCTTCTTTCCACTCCTAATTCACATGGGGAGAAAACGTCTGGCTGAATGGACGAAAATGGTCAGCACATCAGACACATGTTCATAAAACCAGGGCCCTCCACTCCTGGGTTAGGGTTTTGGTGGGGGGTTTTTTTGTTTTTTTTGCGGTACTGGGGATTGAACTCAGGGGCATTCTGCCTCCGAGCTATACCCTCAGCCCTATTTTTTATTCTTTATTTTTTGAAACAGGGTCTCACTAAGTTGCAGAGTGCCTCACCCGGATCCTCTGGTCTCAGTCTCCCAAATGTTGGGATTACAAGCGTGCACCACCACGCCCGGCTGATTAGGGGTTTTGAAAGTTAAACTTCTAGAGACTGGGAAGCCCTAAAAGATATTGCTGAGGGCTGGGTGTGGGGGCCCATGCCTGTTATCCCATACTTGGAAGAGTGAGACAGGAGGATCGCAGGTTCAAAGTCAGCTTCAGCAATTTAGTGAGTCTCTCAGAAATTTAGTGAGACCCTGTTTCCAAATAAAAAATAAAATAGGGCCAGGGGTATAGTTCAGAGGTAGAATGCCCCTGGGTTCAATCCTCAGCATTACCATCACAAAAAAAAAAAAAAAAAAGATATTCCTGAGACTCTGTGGGGCCTGATGCCAGAGATATTAGGATTGCAGGCACAATGGAGAAGGAACTGGGTCTCTCTGCTCTGAAAAGCACTTGCTACCTGGCACATCAGTGGGTTTCCATGCTGGTGAAGTCCCTTTTCCTGACCTCCTCCTAGGATCAACGTAGATTCTTGCGCTTTCTTACCAATGGCACTATAACCCTTTATGACCCCCCTCCAATAGTACAGGCTCTGATTTACATATGATATGTAGAATAACCTCGAAGTGTTACGAGAAGCCAGGCATAGTGGCACATGCTTATAATCCCAGTTCTTGGGAGACTGAGACAAGAGGATCACAGATTCCAGGCCAGTCTCAGCAACTTAGCAAGACCCTGTTTAAAAATAAAAAACAAAAAAGGGCTAGGAAACCAAGGCATGATGACACACGTCTGTAATCCCAGTACTTGGGAGGCTGAGACAGAAGGATTGCAGGTTCCAGGCCAATCTTAGCAACTTAGGGAGACCCTGTTTCAAAATAAAATAGGGCTGGGGATGTAGCTCAGAGGTAGAATGTCCCTGGGTTCAATTCTCAGTACAAAAAAAACAAAAAACAAAAACAAACAAACAAACAAAAAACAGGAGTCATGGGAACTCAGCAAGACAATCCATGAGGAATGCTTAGAACAGTACTCAGCACACAGTAAGCACTAATAAATGCTAGCTATTATTGCCAAAGCTGGCAGTAGGAGGGAGTCAGGCTGCTTAGCTCCGTCATCGAGGCCTCTTGCTCTGGAATTCCTCATCCTCACCCTTTGTTCTGAGATGAACAGAGCTTCACATTAAGGACTCACCTGCCCTGTCCCCCCATAAGCTCCCCCGGGCCCTAGCATGCCCCAAGACCTGGACACAGCTGTGTCCATCTGCTTTTCCTCAAAGCCATAACAGGCAGCCTCCATGCCTGATAAGTACTGGCAAAGGAAAGTGAATAAGACAGGGTCTATATCGTCAACAAACACACGGATTACCCGGGGGGAAGGAGGACACAACAACTGGCCATCAGGTGCTCAGATGGTTTTCCCCGCAGAGCCCCAGAGTCCAGAGGAGGAGGAGGAGACTGGGTAGGCAGCGCAGGAGGCCTCCTGGACGAAAGGGACCTGCAGGACCAGTGACATTTTTTTTTTTTTTTTTTTTTTGCAGTACTGGGGATTGAACCCAGGGGCATTCTACCTCTGCACTACATCCCCTATTTTTTATTCTTTATTTTGAAACAGGGTCTCACTAAGTTGCGGAGTGCCTCACTAGGTAGCTGATGGCCTCAAACCCGGATCCTCCTGTCTCAGCCTCCCAAGTACTGGGATTACAAGCATGCGCCACCACACCCGGCTCTGGTGGCAGTTTTAAAGGCAAAGGGGAGGGATTCCTGGGACGGGGGGAATTCGCAGCTTGCCTTCGGCCCCATAGTCTGTGCAGAGTGGTCCAACGTTCAGCCAGTGGTGGAAGGATATGGGAAGACCGCAGCCTCCTAAATGGATGATACTAGATGGCCCATACTATTCAGGTGCAATTCTTGGGTCTATTTGGGGCCTCTGAGAGTTCCCGGGAGCAGGAGCAATATCATTACCTCCTACCTAAATGCTTTCCGCTTGCTAATGGGCCCTCATCCAGGAAGGCTGTGGTAAGGATTCACTCCTGGAAGATTATTTAGGAAGCACCTACGATGTGCCTGGCATCATTCTAAGCATGGGAGCTACAGCAGGGAGTGAAAGAATGAAAAACCCACTCTCAGGAAGCTTACCTTCCCATGTGTGCAGGGCAAGTCTGGTAATAAGCAGGATAGAAAAGTGAGATGTGTACAGACCCTGGGAAATACTGGTAAGTGCTAACGAGGAAACCCAAGCAGGGAAGAGGGTGAGACTTTAGACAGGGTGGCTAGAATGTGAGAAGGTCACAGCCTTGCCCCAAGCGGGTCACCATCTTGTGGGTAGCTCCCATTGTAGTATACCTACGAACCTCCAGATGGGCCTGCAGGATGCAGGCGCCCAGGCCCACCTCTGAGAGTCAGCTGTGACAAGCCTGGGGTCATGCCCAGAAGTTGTGGGACCATGGACCCACTTGGAGGTGTTGCTTTTTTTGGAAACTAAGTCCCAGGAGAGTGCGCTGATTTTCCTCCTAGGAAGGTCCTGTAGGAACCTCGAGAAAGGGCAGTGTCGCAGGCTTCTAGTCTGGGGATCCTCACCTGCAGCCGCTCCCTCTTCCTGGGGCGTAGGTCCAGAGCCCATCCTGCCCAGAGTTCCCAGCCAAACCCTCTACTGTAGGCAGCCGGGCTGGGCTGGGAGGAGGGGAAATCCGGTGTGAGGCAGAGGCAGGGTCTGGTTCTGCCTCCTGAGTCAGCTCCGACTGCCCAGGGCCAGTCAGTGAGGAGAGGCCTGGCCTGGCCCGAGCTCTAGGTGCTGCTGTTCCAAGAAGTAACAGCAGTCTGACCGCTTATCTTCACAGTCTGAGGGCACCAAGCTCTTGTACAGGGGGAGAAATAGACTCTGGCAAAACTTCCCAGATCTTATCTATTTATCCAACAAGGCATTTACTGAGCACGTATTCACACCGGACATGGTGGATCCCAGGACACGGCAGTGAGCCCAACAGGCCAAAATCCTCACTGTTTCGGACCTCATGTTCTGTTGGGAGAGACAAAAACATAGGATGAACAAGAGCAATACATAAAATATCTGTTTCTATTAAAGATAAAGGCTAGGGTGAAAGAATAAAGCAGGGAAGAGGGACAGAAGGTATCACCAGAACACATCACTGCAAGTTTACATGTGACAGCCAGACAGGGCCTTGTGGGGAAGGCAGTCTTTGAGTGAGGAAGGCGAGGGTTCTGAAGGGACAGGATTCCAGGTTGAGGAAACAGCAAGTTCCAGGGCCCTGGGGCAGCTGGAGCTGGGGAGCAAATGGGGAAGGGAAGAGAAGGAGCCAGAGAAAGTGGCGGCCTGATTGATTACAAAGGGCCATGAAATAACTTGGTTTGTTTTGTGGTACTGGGAAATTGAACCCAGGGGCATTCTACCTCTGAGCTCCACCTCCCAACCTTTTTTTTAATTTTATTTTTTAAATTTTGAGACAGAGTCTCCCTAAGTTGTTGAGGGCCTCACTAAGTTGCTGAGGCTGACTGCAAACCTATGATCTTCCCGACTCAGCCTCCCAGGTATTGGGATTATAGGCGTGCACTGCCATGCCCTACTGTGACTTGGGTTTTTACTCTGAGTGAGGAAGAGAGGCCAAGGAGGAGTCACATGATGCAACATGTGTTGACAGTAGATGAAGTGGGACAATTAGGAAGCAGCTGAGCAGGCCTGAGACGGTGGAGTTGTGTGGGCGAGACCTGGCGGTGGTATGTATTGGGCTGCTAGCAGCTGGAAAGGAAGAAGTGATTGGATATTTTAAAGGAGAAGCCACAGGATGGGCTGATAGACATAATATCGGTTGGGAGGAAAAACGTTATCTGCATATATGCGAGGCCCTCCATGCAGCCCTTTATAGGCAGAATCATGAAAAGTTCTCAGTAGTTGTGTGAGTGATTGTTATTTCTCACTTTACAGGGTAGGAAACTGATGCTTGGAGAGGCTAAGAAACTTGGAGAACTACATAGCCAGCAAGAGAGGCACAGAGTGGGAGCCAGGCCTAGTGCTCCCCAAGGCAGACCCTGGGTCCTAGCAGCTCCACTGTGGGGTCCCACCGGTCCCTCAACTCCCCACAGCATGTCAAGGGCTTCGGGCGCTGAACTGCATGTTGGGGAAGCAAAGATAAGTGAGGTGCAGTTCTTGACTTTGAAGAATTTACACTTTGGAGGTGGACATGGATGTGGACACAGAAACCACAGAGAAGCCAGACGTGGTGATGCATCCCGGTAATACTAGTACTTGGGAGGCTGAGACAAGAAGATCACAGGTTCAAGGGCAGCCTCAGCAACTTAGCAAGGCCCCCCCCGGCAAAATTAAAAAAAGAAAAAGAAAAAGTTGGGAGTGTAACATGGAGGTAGAATGCCCCTGGGTTCAGTACCAAAACAGAAAGGAAGATGGAAGGGAGGCAGGGAGGGAGGGAGGAATAAGGAAGGAAGGAAGGAAGGAAGGAAGGAAGGAAGGAAGGAAGGAAGGAAGGAAGGAAGGAAGGAAGGAAGGGAGGAAGGGAAGGAAGGAAGGAAGGAAGGAAATAAATCAGTGGGACAACTGAGTATGGCTTCTCAGAAGACCCTGGGGAGCGCTGTGTGCGCAGGCCGGGGGTGTAGCGTCCCAGCCCAGTGGCTCGGGTTGGGCTCGGAGGGCAGATCGGAGGGCAGATGGCCTTTGTGTTTGGGAGGAGTGTGAGAGGCCGGGGAGGTGAGACCTGAGGTGGAGACAGCAGCAGGGTGCCTGAGGTGCCCGGAGAGAGCATCCCGCAGCCAGGGCCGCTGCCGCAGGTGTCCAGGGGCCAGTGAGGCAACCAGATCTGGGTTTTCCAAAGTTCTCCTCTTCTGCGGAGGGTGGGTGGCAGGGCCCAGGACTCGAGTGCTCCCTGTGTCAGAATGACGCTGCCTGGGAAAGCTGGTAAGACAGAGAGAACGAGTAAACGTTTCCAGGAAACAAACAGTACTGCCTGTGCGTGCCTTTCTCTCTGTGTCCAGCTATAAATAGACGCAGACGCTGGGTTTGGCTGGAGTCTCCCCCAGGGCCCTGAGGGCATCGCACTACTCCTGCAGCCTCTATCCCTCCTCTCCTCTTCCTGGCCAGGCGGCCTGAGTCCGTTCATCTCCTGCAGGCAGGGCAGGTGGGGCCAGGACTGTCCACACTGTCTTAGGGGGATTCCCCTTGGGACAAGAAGCCAGCTCCGCGCTGCAGCGGGAAGGATGAGCACTTGGTCAAAAGAGGAAACATGGAGACTGTAAAACCCAAGCTGTGTGTGGCCTGCCCACTCAGTGGGGTGGGAAGGGGAGTATGTTTGAAAACCCAACCATATTCAATGCTTCAGGGGCCATCCCAGTCAGAGGCCGCAAACAGATGAGGCGATAGCTCCTGCCCCATCCAATTCCATGATCTTCATCTCAGATTAGTGGAAGGGGAGAGACAGAGACAAAGACAGAATAAAAATAATAAAAATAAAAATATATGTATGTGTGATATGTATGTATGTAAGCCCATAGAACACATGCCTATAATCCCAGCACTTGCGAGGGTAAGACAGGAGGATCACAGTTTTGAGCCTAGCCTCAGAAACATAATGAGACCCTCAGGAATTTAGCAAGGCCCTATTTCAAAATAAATTAAAAGGGCTGCGGATATAGCTCAGAGGTAGGATGCACCTGGGTTTAATATCCCTAGTACCAAACTCACACATACACAAGTGTATGTATATGTGTATGTATGTGTGTATGTGTATGTATATGTGATATGTATGTGTATGTGTATATGTATGTGTATGTATATGTATACATAAGCTCAGATCACTTTCATGGGTCACAACACTAATCTCAGGGCTCAAGACAGACCTGATTCAAATGTGTGCAGGAACTTCCCCCACGACCCTGCGTGTGAAGCTGACCTTCCTTCACCGGCTCTTACAGCAATTCATTTACAAAATGTTGTCATCAACACATAGTCCCATAGACAAGATCTCTGGGATTCTTTCTTTTTCTCTCTTTCTTTTTGGTACTAGGGATTGAACCCAGGGGCATTCTACTTCCTAGCTACACCCTCAGCCCTATTTATTTATTTATTTATTTATTTATTTATTTATTTATTTACTTATGGTACTGGGGAATTAACCCAGGGGTGTTCTACCTCTGAGCCACACCTTCAGTCCTTATTTATTTATTTTATTTTGAAACAAGGTCTTGATAAGCTGCTAAGGGTCTCACTAAGTTGCGGAGGCTAGCCTCAAGCCTGAGATCCTCCTGTCTCAGCCTCCCAAGTACTGGGAATACAGGTATGTGCCACCAATCCCAGCTAAGATTTCTGAACTTGAAGCTATGAAGCCCAGCATCACTATGAGGATTACAAGACAGCTATCATTTGTGGAGGCCCTCTACACATTCGGCAAGGTGTTAGACATTTTGCATGTTTCACCTGTAATCCTGTCTTGCTGGGTGTGTTGGAGCAGGTCTCTAGTTTCCACTATTTGGAAGGCTGAGGCAGGAACATTGCTGAGAGTTCAAGACCAGCCTGGGCAACATAGCCAGACCTTGTCTTGAAAAACAAACAGACAAACTTGGCTCAACTGTGATTCTCTCTATATTCCTATGGGTGCCCTAGCTGACAGGTGAGGAAACTGGAGTTCCATAAGAGTGAGAAGCTCACAGGGTCCCTCCATCTGGCAGACGGGTTCTACCATGCACCAGGCCGGGTGTCCTTTGGGTAAGAGTGTTGCTAAAGTTGCTGCCCAGTGAGTTGTCCAGGCACCTGTCTCTACAGAGACACTGCTTCCTCTCTTCCGCTCCTCCTGCAGCTCTCTGGGTCCTTCTATGATTGTTTCTGCCTATCAGGAGAAGGTGCTGGGTTCAAATAGCTGACAGGAGTCATGGTTGGGACCCGGTTGAGCTAAGATTCCAAGCTGGGTCACTTCTGAGCCACCTTACCCTGGTGTTTTCCCGCACATCACATGCCTCTGTACCTCGTCTGACAAGTTGAGAAACCCTTCAGCGTGGCCTGGCTCCCTTCCCTGGCTGGGCATTGCCAGGCTTCACCGGGAAGGAATGAACGGCTGGACAATTCCCGACACCGTGGGCTGGGATCAGTGGTACAATACCTGAGGAGGAAAAAA
>PVLC010017747.1:0-36627 GCA_004027655.1 Graphiurus murinus
AAAAAAAAAAAAAAATGTTCCCCAGAGAAGCTCATGTATTGGGCTATGCAGCAGGATTTGGAGCTGGGGCACAACTAGAGGAAGTGAATACCTGAGGGTGTGGCTGGGGCCTGGATCTTCCTGGCCACTTTCCCTCTCTCTCTTTGCCCTAAAGCCCTCCATCAGGTAAGGGCAGTTTTTCCTCCTCTGCCATGCCTTACAGCCAGGCCACCAAGATAGTCATGCCTCAAGCTGACTTCTGATATTATGAGCCGTAAAATAAACCTTTCCTCCTCTAAGTTGACTTGTCAAATATTTTGGTTACAGCAATGAAAAAAAAAACTGACTAAAACACACTATGTAAATTAAATGTATTTTATCATTCTTTCACACTTATTACCAATATGAACAACCTTAAGAAATACATTTATCTCTTCCTAAAAAATTACCTTTCTCACCCAGATACAGTGAAAGTGTTATAAGTCTAATGTCACTCATTTTTCATACTTTCTAATGTCTCTGTGTGTTACTGAGAATTGAACTCAAAGGTATTCTACCTCTGAGCTACACCCCCAGTCCTAATGGGGGGAGGAGAACAGTCTAAGTTGTGGAGGGCTTCACCAAGTTGCCGAGTTGTCCTTAAACCTCAGATCCTTCTGTTTCAGTTTCCCAAGTACCGGGTGTGCAACACCGCGCCCTCAACAATGTCTTACACTGTTATTTCATGTACAGGTATAAAATAATCTCAGAATCTCAAGGGGATAGCAAACTCCCAAAGAGCTGAGATTTCATTTTATACTTTTTAAGTCTCTAGAGCATTGATCAGAGTGATAAACACTTAATAATTGCTCAATACACAACGGATAAACCTAATTGGAAGAAATACAAAGTAATACATGGTAGGTAAAACAATATTATTTATATGAAAAATACAAGCTAATATCATTGTTCACAATTCACAGCCCAACACAGTAATTTCGAGTATATAACCTAGAGAAGTACTTTTGCCAAAGTGAGCTGGACATTAACATAAGTATAGATTTTTCACACTATTTAGCACAACATGTAGTTTATTGATTTTCTCACATTAGACTTCAAAGAAGAAAAAAACAAATATCCTTTTAGCTTCTTTTTCATCTTGAAAAATATGAATGATATTTTTCTCTGCAAGACATTATAAAGACATTCAGCCCATTTGTGCCTATAACCTCAACAATGTTTTGCTTAGGACAACAGCATTTTTGTGGTATTTGGTCGACAGAAGTGTTTGTAATATCAAACAGGGGACCAAGTGGTTTGTAAGAATCATAGAAACATGACTTGGAAAGGAATCTTCAACATTCAGTTACTCATTTCATCCTTGTGATTCCACAGAGAAGTCATCTAAGACAGCCCTAGAGTAGATGTTCTTTCAGACAGTCTTTGTGTTTATTAAAAGAGCAAAAACACACCATAATTAAACAAATATTGGATTGCTGGAAAAGTCAGTTAAGAACAGAAGTTGAAACTGTTTAAGTAAGTAAGGTGCAATGAATGATTAATGGCCTGACAGTGACCTGTAGGGAGGTCTCCAGTGATAAAAGAAAGAACACATGGATATGTCTTCAGCAGTGTCCTGCTTAATATTATTGTCATTAACTCAGATCAGTGATTCTTTTCTTTCTTTGTTTCTTTCTGTGTGTGTGTGTGTGTGTGTGTGTGTGTGTGTGTGTGTGTGTGTGTGTGTGTTGGTACTGGGGATTGAATCCAGGGGCATTCTACCTCCAGCTACACCCCCAGCCTTACTGTATGTTTATTTTGAACCAGGGTCTTGCTAGTTTGATGGGAGTCTCACTATTTTCTGAGGTTGTCCTCAAACCTGCAATCCTCCTGTCTCAACCTTCCAAGTACTGGGATTACCAGTATGTACCACTATGCCTGGCTTCAGTGATTCTTAATCCTAGTTGCCCACTAGAATCACCAGTAGAGCTTTTAAAAAATGCCTGAACTTCATCCCCATAGCTTCTTATTTACTTAGTCCATTGGTTTAGATATTGATGGGGATGCAAAGACATGCTCAGTAGTCCACACATAACACAATAAAAGGAGTGTGTGTGTGTGTGTGTGTGTGTGTGTGTGTGCACGCACGCTGGGGATTGAACTCAGAGGCATTTTACCTCCAAGTTATACTCCCAGCCCTTTTTATTTTTTTCTTGAAACAGGGTCTTGCTAGGTTGTTGAGAGACTCACTAAATTGTTAAGGCTGATCTTGAACCTGGGATCCTTCTATCTCAGCCTCCCAAGTACTGGAATTACGAGCGTGCACCAACACACCTGGCTAATAAAAGAGACTTAATGACAAAGTAACTCAGTGCTTGTCATTAACAATGAAAATTATATTAATAGGAAATAATAATCTCCAAAGAGCTAGTGAAATCTTAGGCTGCATTAATGATTTTTCTCTGCTTCAAGCTGGTAAATAACTTCTGAAATTCTGCATTTGACTTTGGAGAATCCCACTGTAAGAATTTACAGGAAATCTGAAGTTCTTTGAAAAGAAAGGAAATAGCAGGTGATTGTCCTGGAGATTACTGTCCTCAATTATTTTAAACACAAATATCAGAAAGACTTTGTTACATAATACAGGAAACACATTTGCTCTGCTTTGGCCTCTGAAAGAAAGCTAAAAGCAGTGGATTACAAAGTAAAAGAACATCAATTTGGCTCAGTTGATAGAAAAATTGTCTAATGATTAAAACTATCCAAAGACAGAAAAAGATGTTTTGGGAGACAGTGAATTTCCCTCCTCTGGGGAGAAATAAGCCCGGGCTGAATATATAGCTGGTTAAAATTCTGTAAAGAGAATTGGGTATAAAAGCTTTAAAGGCGAATTTCACACTGACCTTCTACAGTGAAGTTAAGCTAACTTCAGAGTACTAGAGAAGTCATTCAGATTTTCCCTTCTGTATAAAACAATTCTTCCCTGTACTTTAGGACAATTGGCCCAGAGTGACATCACTATCTCCAACATATCAAGACGGCCTGGCAGCAACAGCTGAAATGATGTGGCTTTAACTCAAAGCAAGCTCGACAACTAAGCCATACGTGAAACCTAGAACAATTAGGGCTATGAGAGATGTCAAGACTAAGGTATGAGCAGCATCTAGATATTTATACTATCAATCTAGATGTTTAAATCTGATTGCTGTCCTGTACTTAATTCCCCAAAGAATAGACTCTCACTATCTAAGCAAGAAAGTTCTTACAAAGCTCTACACACATCCTTCCTACAAATTCATGCAACGAACATACCTTTATATGCACATATGTGGCCCCTAACCAACTCCTAGGATCATTTTAAAGTCTCTTCAAGTTTAACTTTAATACCTAAGGAGCTTACTTTTCTACAAAATTGTATTATATACTCAGTAATTGCTGTGAAAGTAGATTTTAAGTGTTCTCACCACAAACACAAAAAAAGGTATGTGAGGCAACTCATATTTAATTAGATTGATGTAGCCATTTCACAATGTAAACATATTTCAAAATACTACACCATCAATACAATTTTTTGTAAAAACAAAAAAGGTGAAACACATAGAAAGTCAAGTATAAAATGCAACAGTAATCTGAGCACTAGTTTCATAATAGTAGACTTGAGTTCAAGACTATTTTTACATGAATGATTTGACTAATCATTGTACTAAAAAAATGCAAGACACAATAGTTACCATCTTTTAGCAACACAATCATGAAACCAGATCATTTGGTCCAGTAAAAACAATAGCAAAACAAGATAAAAAGCATTCTGTGACCGTTGAGGTTCGTGGTTTTTCTGTTAATCTCTCGATTGTTACTGAACTTGCTCACTTTCATCACATGACAATTTATGGATTACTTTCATAAGCCATTGGCCAACAACGGAAACTACAGTTTTAGCTCTCTCTCTCTACAAGGGAAGTTACTCTGCTTCCTGCTCCATTTTCTTCATTTCTCAGTATTAACTGAAATTTATTCCATGACTGTAATCCCTGTACTTGGGAGGCTAAAACAGGAGTATCACCAGTTCAAGTCAACCTCAGAAATTTAGCAAGACTGTTTCAAAATAAAAAACAAAATAGGGCTGGAGGTATAGCTCAGAGGTATAATACCCCTGCGTTCAATCTCTAATCACACACACACACACACACACACACACACACACACATACACACACACAAAGGAACTCCAAAATTCTACCATCTGTTATTACTTATTTCAACTCTTCTAATTACGTATTGCTTGGATACTTTTTAATTTTATATCATTGCAGTGCAGAAAAAAGTAAAAATAAATAAGTCAAAATCTGTTCAGTTTTAGTTAAAATTTGCTTCACAAAGCAGATGGGATAGAAACTACTTTATGAAGATGCTAAAATCTCCATCCTGGGACAGGTAAATAAGAAACATCACAAACTATTAGGGTTTAACTGGATTCCTCGATTATCTTAATGTGCCATTTTAAGACATATAGAAACAAATTCAAAAGATATAACAAAAGATTAAAGCAGACAAACCAAATTAAGGAAACAAGGAATCAGACAAATACTTATCCAAAGAATAACATTTTTAAACAAATCAAATGTCAAAAAATAAAACATTCATGCTTTTTAAACTTTTGAATTCAGAAGCAAAATGAATTTGAGAGATGTCCAAAAAATATCTTTTCTCCTACAAGTAAGTTTTTTATAAAAGAAAAATTAGAATCTCTGTCATATAGAACTAAGAATAATATACACAGATATTCACAGCATACAAACAGAAGACATTTTCAATGCTTACTAAAAAGCCACTGTTATTATGATGATGCCTCATTACAAAGAAGCAACAACTAACAACCAGAAACCCATAACAAGGTAGGTAACTGGTACTTTGTATAACTAATTCTCTGTTTGCCATCAATTATACTCTTCAACTGGTACATGAACTGCTTTGGTTATCTGGTCTACTGGCAAAAATATCTATATCATGTTCACAGCACAACTCTGCCAAAAAAGAAAACCCAAATTTCTCATCAGGCTGAGAATCAGAGTAGCTCTGGGATGTTTTCCACATGTTCATATCCCAAGAGTTTCCCAAAAAAAATACTTATCATGGTTGGACATGGTGAAAAACTCCTGTTATCCCAGTACTTGAGAGACTGAGACAGGAGGATCACAGGTGCAAGGAAAGCCTCAGCAATGTAGCTAGACAGACTAGAAACCCTGTTTCAAAACAAAAAATAAAAAGGGCTGGAGGTGTAGCTCAGTGGTAGAATATCCTTGGGCTCAATCCCCAGTACTACCAAAAAAAAAAGGAAGAGAAAAAATATTTAGGGTTATACCTTTCCACCTTTCCATAGATTTTATAAATCTGAAAAACCAAAAGGTGTAAGAGGATTGATTGGAAAATACATTATTTAATTTCAGCAAACCTGAAAGTTTCATACTATTTTCTCCTTTTTATTGCAAATTCTTAATTGAATTGATTCATACCCCACTCCTTTCTTTTTTGCATAGTTTGGAATTCAAACCCCCAACTTTAAAAAACAAAATTTTAAACCCCTTCTTGAAATCCTCCAGTTACTTCTGATTAAAGACATTTTCCTTCATTCTTAACCTCATGGGACTTCTGTTAACCTCTTAACCTGCCATTAGATTTGATTAACCTCCCCTTCTTTCCTGGGGTGTTCCCTTCCCTCTGTCTTCTCTGTTCTCAATCCTTGCTGCTCTCTGCTCCTTCTTACCTCCTTCTGCACTCTCTAGGCCACTGTGAGTTTCCAACCTAGCACCGCCACAGTTCAGCCATCACCCCTTAACAAGTCCCATTTTCCTCTTAGCCTTAAGCATCTCCTTCCAGCTTGTATTCCTAATCTACAGCTCTCATCATGCCCAAGTTCCATTCCGTATTAACTTGGGCATTTCCATTTGGGTGTTTGGTCCATTTAAGCTTGAGATCAAACATAATCCTCCTTTACTTCATGACTCCCCAGCTCCTGAGAGCCTGTCACCCATAGTCAAACTCTTTTTTTAAATATTCTGGTCTCACCTACCTCAACCATGATTTCCCATGACACACCCTGACCTCCAATTAGGTCTGACTACAGACGTTGGATCCGCACCTCTTCTTCCAAACATTGGTTGTACAAACAAACAGGGCAAGAATCATTCCCTATTTCTTCTGGCAAAACTTTTTCAGACACTTTCATTCACATTGAGCTCTCCTCTACCTAACATTTACAGGGCACGTAACATAAATTAGAATGTAGTGCCACTTTTTCATTATTACCTGTTATTGAGTTCACAGTGTGCCAGTCTTCTCTTCCTGGGTAGATTATGCATGCACCTTGAAGGTGGAAAGCAGAATCTCGACCTCCTTTCTGACTAACTCCTATAGCACTCAACACACTGCTGGTCTAATCAGACAGACCCTTCTAGCAAGCACTTCTGGATCCATCTAGAAATGAACTGCCCAGGTATTTTTATCTACTTAAGCATTATATTCCCCATGAGGCCCAGGCACAGTCTAGCTCCATTCAATTATCTTGATCTTTAAGGAATTTGAGAAAGGAGATGCATTCATCTGAGTCATCAAACTCAGAAACTTCAGTAAAGTTGAACATTTTATTTTATTTGAATACCTCATGCACACAGGGAGAGGAATATCTCTCTCTCTCTCTCTCTCTCTCTCTCTCTCTCTCTCTCTCCTTCCTCCCTATTACCCTCCCTTCCTCCTCCTTACCTCCCTCTCTCCTTCTCTCCCTCCCTCTCTCTCTCTTTCATTCTTTATTCAGTACTGGGGATTGAAATCAGGGGCATTCTACCTCTGAGGTACATTCTCAGCCCTGTTTTTTTTTTTTAATTGGAAACAAGGTCTTGTTAAGTTGCTGAGGCTAGCTGCAAACCTGTGATTCTCCTGTCTCAGCCTCCTAAATACTGGGATTATAAGCATGTGCCACCACATGAAATTCATGACAGATTTTTCTAGGTCTGTGAAGAATAACATTATATTTTGATAGGGATTACATTGACTCTGTAGATCACTTTTGGTAGAATGGCCATCTTGATAATATTTATTCTGCCTATCCAAGAACAAGGGAGATCTTTCCATCTTCTGAGATCTTCTTCAATTTCTTTTTTTAGTGTTTTATAATTTTCATTGTAGAGGTCTTTTACCTCCTTGGTTAGGTTTACTCTGAGATATTTCATTGGTTTTGAGGTTATTGTGAATGAGATTGTTTTCTGGATTTCTTTCTCAGCAGATTCACGGTTAGTATATAGGAAAGTTCCTGGGTTTTTTGGTTGATTTTGTATGTCACTATTTTGCTGAATTTGTTAATCAGCTCTAGTAGTCTTTGGTTGAGTTTTTTGTTTTTTGTTTTTGTTTTTTTGAGTCTTCTAAATATAGGATCATGTCATCCACAAATAAAGATAATTTTAGTTCTTTTCCTATTTGAAGTAATAAATGTGTTGACATTAGTCTAAAAGTTTCTGCACATCAAAGTAAACCATCAAGAGTCTAAAGAGAAAGCCTATAGAAAGGGAGAAGATCTTCACTAGCTACCCCTCCAATAGAGGACTAATATATAGACTAAACAAAGAACTAAAAAGACTTTACACTAAAAACAAAAAAAAATAACTCATTCAAGAAATGGGAAATTGAATTGAATAGACACTTCACAAAAGAGATACAAATGGCCGATAGATAAAAAAAAAAATGTTCAGCATCATTAGCAATCAGGGAGATGCAAATCAAAACTACACTGAGATTTCATCTAATCAGAATGGCAATCATTAAGAAGTCCAAAAACAATAAATGTTGGCAAGGGTATAGGGAAATAGGAACTCTTCTACACTGTTGGTGAGATTGCAAACTAGTTCAGCCACTATAGAGATCTGTGTGGAGATTCCTCAGAAAGCTGAAAATGGATCTGCCATATGATCCAGCTATACCACTCCTGGATACCTTTCCAAAGGTGCCAAAATCAGAGTACTACAGTAATATATGCATACCCATGTTCATGGCAGCACAATTCACAATAGCCAGATTATGGAACCAACCTAGGTTTCCATCAACAGATGAATGGATTATAAAATTATGGGAAATAGACACATTGGAATTCTACTCAGCAATAAAGAACAAAATTGTGTCATTTGCAAGAAAACGAAAAGACCTGGAGAACATTATGATTGAGATTAGCCAGTCACAGAAAGTGAAGCCGTATATGATTTTTTTCTAATATGTACAAGCTAGGGAGTAATTGGGATACCAAAGGGACTCCAGATAATGAAGTAGAAACCTCACTGGAGCCAGGGAAGTGGTCTAAGGGAAGGGGGAGGGGAAAGATTGGGGTTCATTAATGGAAATACTAACAATGACTATGTGTGCATATATGAATATACCAATGTCAATTCCAGTACTTTGTATTGAGAATGGGGGAAATAGAGAGTTGGGGAGGTGCACCAAATGCTGTGTGCATGCATGTCACTGCCAACATGATTTACATTATGATGTGAGACTATTATGCTTTTATTATTAAAAGCATAATAAAAAAGAAACAGGATTTTGTGATAGAAAGTTTTCTTTATAAGCATGAAAAGTATTTGGTTAAATTTTTACAAACTTATAAAAGCCTGCATACTTTCTAAATAGGATCAATAATTCAGCTCAGAGGAGAAAAAAAAATCCTTCAGAAACTTCCCTTACCCAGCATGGTGGCACATACTTATAATCCCAGTATTCAGGAGGCTGAGACAGGAGAATCATAGGTTTGCAGCTAGCCTCAGCAACTTAGCAAGACCCTGTTTCCAATTTTTAAAAAAATAGGGCTGAGAATGTGCCTCAGAGGTAGAATGCCCCTGATTTCAATCCCCAGTACTAAATAAAAGAATGAAAGAGAGAGAGGGAGGGAGAGAAGGAGAGAAGGAAGGAAGGAGGGAGGGAGGGAAAAAGGAAGGAAGGGAGAAATAGAGAGAGAGAAAGAGAGATCCCTCTACCTGTGTGCATGAGGTATTCAAATAAAATAAAATGTTCAACTTTACTGAAGTTTGTGAGTTTGATGCAGAATAACTTTCTCATGACTCAGATGAATGCATCTCCTTTCTCAAATTCCTTAATGATCAAGACAACTGAATGGGGCTAGACTGCACCTGGGCCTCATGGGGGGGGGAGGGGCAGAGGGGAGAGAGCGGGCAGGAGGGAGAATGCACAAATGCACAAACACGCATGTGTGCATAAGATCAAGTAGAAACCAATGTGTTTCGTCATTATTCCTTTATTTTTATTTCTTTATTTTTAAATGAGTCACAAAATAGCCATAATTATTCTAACACTTCTGACATTTTTTGACAACATATTGTAAAACAACTACAAGAATTTTTACTACTTCTACCATCCACTATCAACTCCTTTTAATAAAGATAATGAATCTGGCTGGCTCAATCTCACATTTAACATTTTTAACATTAATATGTTTTAATACAACTGTTTTCATTACTTCTATTACTGATTCATCTTTCTAATTAAGAAAATTTTAAACTCCCTTCTAATGAGAATAATAATTCTAACATTTGGCTCACTGTCTCTGCACTCTGATTCTACTTTGTTCTACACTTCTTGGCAGTCTGAAATTCCTCTTGTACTTTTGATTCCCACTTTCCAGTTTTTACAATATCATGTCTAATTTACCAATTAATTTTATTTAGAATCATTTACCTTGTCTTTTGTTATGTTCTAAGTCCTGTTTCTCCCCAAAGTGCCTTTAATTTTTATTTATATTTACTTATTTATTTTGTAATACTGGGGATTGAACTCAGAGACATTTTACCTGCAAGCTACACCCGCAGCCTGATTTTATTTCTTATTTGGAAACAGGGTCTTACTAGGTTGCTGCAAGCTTCATTGAGTTGCCTAAGGCTGACTTTGAACCTGGGATCCTCCTGTTTCAGCCTCCCAAGTACTGGGATTACAAGCATGCACCACCACACCTGGCTCCCAAAGTGCTTTTGATCACTTAAGTTTCTCTGTACACTTATTGAAAAATCTTCTTCCAGATTTCTTTTTTCTTTTTCTTTTTTTTTTTTTTTTTTTTTTTTTTTTTTTTTTTTTTTTTTTTTTTTTTTTTTTTTTTTTTTTTTTTTTTTTTTTTTTTTTTTTTTTTTTTTTTTTTTTTTTTTTTTTTTTTTTTTTTTTTTTTTGGTACTGGAGATGGAACCCAGGGGCATTCTATCTTCAAGATACACCCCCAGCCCTATTTTATTCTTCTATTTTGAAACAGGGTTTCACTAAGTTGTAGATGGCCTCACTAAGTTGCTGAGGCTGGTCACAAACTTGTGATCCTCTTGTCTCAACCTCCCAAGTACTAGAATTATAAGTGTGTGCCACCATGCCCAACTTCTTCCAGATTTCAAAGAAAAAAGATTGCTTGATTAGGCTTAGTGCTTGTAAAAATTGCACCATTTCTCTGAGTTCTGAGTAAGTTTTTCTCTCAATTCACATATACAAATGCTAAGAGTAAGATTTAAGGCCATTCTAAGCCTCACTTTGTAAAATTTTGTATCTCCTTTATCTTTCTCTGTCTTTAGAATATAAAAATGTTATAGAGGTCTTTTACCTTCATGGTTAGGTTTATTCCTAAGTATTTTATTTTGGGGAGTGCTATTGTGAGTGGAATTGTTTTCTGGATTTCTTTTTCAGTGAACTTATGGTTCGCATACAGGAAAGCTTCTGATTTTTTTAAGATTGATTTTGTATCCAGACACTTTGCTGAATTTGATGATCAGTTCTATAAGTTTTTTGGTTGACTTTGTTGGGTCTTCTAAGTATAGTATCATGTCATCTGCAAAAAGGGATAGTTTTAGTTCTTCTTTCCCTATTTTTAAACCTTTGATTTCCTTATGATATTGAGATATGTTCTTTCTATTCCAATTCTCTGCAGTGCTTTTAGCATGAATGGGTGCTGGATTTTATTAAATGCTTTTTCAGCATCTATTGAAATGATCGTGTGATTTTTGTCTTTGGGTCTGTTTATGTGGTGAATTACATGTATTGTTTTCCATATGTTGAACCAGTCTTGTATCCCTGGAATGAACCCAACTTGGTCATGGTGTATAATCTTCTTGATGTGGTTTTGAATGCGCTTTGCTAGTATTTTGTTTAGCAGTTCTGTGTCTAAGTTCATCAATGATATAGGCCTATAGTTTTCTTTTCCTGAGCTGTCTTTATTTGGCTTTGGTATTAATGTGATGTTGGCTTCACAGAATGTGTTTGGAAGGGTCCCGTTTCTTTCTATTTCATGGAATAGTTTGAGGAGTATTGGGATTAGCTCTTCTATAAAGGTTCTATAAAATTCACTTGGAAAACCATCTGGCTCTGGGCTTTTGTTTGATGGTAAACTCTTATTACTGTTTCTATCTCTTTGAAAGACCTCTACAAAGAAAACTATAAAAAGTTGAAAAATGAAATCGAGGAAGACCTTAGAAGATGGAAAGATCTTCCATGCTCTTGGATAGGCAAAATAAATTTCATCAAAATGGCCATTCTCCAAAAAGTGATCTACAGATTCAATGTGATACTCATTAAATTACCAAGGTCACTCCTCACAGACATAGAAAAGTCAGTCCTTAAATTCATTTGGAACAACAAAAAGCCCAGAATAGCCAAAGTAGTTCTTAGCAACAGGACCCATGCAGGAGGCATCACAATACCTGACTTCAAACTATACTATAAAGCCACAGTAATAAAAACAGCATGATATTGGCACAGAAACAGACACATAGACCAATGGAGCAAAAGAGAAGACTCAGAAACAAATCCACACACTTACAGTCAATTGATTTTTGACAAAGAAGCCAAAAACATACACTGGGAAAAAAAGACGGCCTCTTCAACAAATGGTGTTGGCAAAACTGGTTAACCATATGCAGGAAAATGGAAATAAACCCCACTTTCTCACCCTGCACAAGAGTCAATTCAAGATGGATCAAAGACCTGGAAGTCAGGCCAGAGACCTTGCAGCTATTTGAAGAGGGCATAGGCCCAACACTTCAACACATAGGAACAGGTAAAAACTTTCTCAACAAGACCCCAAAGGCACAAGTAACTCAAAGGAAGATCAATACATGGGATTGCATTAAACTGAAGAGCTTCTGTGTAGCAAAGGAAACTATCAAGTACCTCAAAAGAGAGCCCACAGAGTGGGAGAAAATTTTTGCCAGCAACTCTTCTGATAGAGGACTAATATCTAGAATATACAGAGAACTCAAGAAAATCACAGCTAAGAAAACAAAAAACCCAATCAAAAAATGGGCAAAGGATCTAAATAGACACTTCACAAAAGAAGAAATACAAATGGCCAATAAATGTTTGAGGAAATGTTCAACATCATCGGCAATCATAGAAATACAAATCAAAGCTACCTTGAGATTTCACCTAACTCCAATTAGAATGGCAATCATCAAAAACACAAACAACAACAAATTCTGGCGAGGATATGGAGAAATGGGAACCCTACTAGACTGTTGGTGGGATTGCAGATTAATGCAACCACTTTGGAAAAGAGTATGGAGGATCCTCAGATGAATAGGAATAAACCGACCATATGAACCAGCAATACAACTTCTGGCTATCTACCCAAAAGAATGGAAACCAAACTATCAGACCGATACATTGTATCTATGTTTATAGCTGCATAATTCACAATTGCCAAACTATGGAACCAGCCAAGATGTCTACCAACAAATGAATTGATTAAAAAACTATGGGATATGTATACAATGGAATTTTACTCAGCCATAAAGAAGAACAAAATCATGTCATTTGCAGGGAAATGGATGGAACTGGGAAACATTATGCTAACTGAGATTAGTAAGTCACAAAAAGTAAAAAATTGTATGCTCTCCCTAATATGTGGAAGCTAGAGAGAAAATGGGACATAAGAAGGACTCCAGACGAAGAAGGAGAATCCTTAGGTGACTTAATGAGGGAGGGAAACACCCTAATGCACATGATGTACTTTCACAAACACATCAAAGTCAATCACTAAACTGAACTTGAGAAGAAGGGAGGGTGAGGGAGTGGGAATTGGGGAAGGGTTAAATGAGAAATGTGTGCATGTATGCCTTTACCAGCTTGTACCTAATAAAGATGTATAATTACAATGCACCAATAAAAAAAAAACCCTATGGAAAACAAAAGAATATAAAAACGTTGCCAGTGGGTTATGAGATAAGGGAAGGAGACCAGGGTTTGGTTGGGTAGGTATGTTTTTTTGTGTTTTGCAGTACTAGGGATTGAACCCAGGGGCATTCTACCTTTAAGCCACATCCCCAGCCTTACTTTATTTTTTTATTTTAAAACAGAGTCTCACTAAGTTACAGAGGGCCTCTCTAAGTTGCTGAGGCTGGCTTTGAACTCCCAATCCTCCTGTTTCAGCCTCCCAAGTACTAGGATTACAGGCATGTGCCACCAAGCCCAGCTGGTTGATTTGTTGTTGTTTTCTTTCTGTGCATGTATGTTTGTCTGTTTTCTGGGATTGATCAAAAGAATAGCATGATATCATGGAAGAAAACACAGACTTGAATCTAGCCAATATGAAACAGAATTCCAGCATTACCATCACTTGGTTGTGTGATTTAGAGAAGTTGCTGAATGAAGCCCCATCTTCTTCTCTCTGGGATTTGTGGGAGATGGAATATGTGCAAAGCACCTGAGGCACAGATGGATTGACAGCTGTATGAATAGGACCCACTATTACAGTCACTTAAGTAAGATTTCTATGCCTCAATGTTTTTATACACAGAAGTAAGGTAACAGAAGTTCTTCACGGAGTTGTAAGATTAAGTAAGTTTAATATTGTCAAGTACCTAAAACTATGACTTTCATTTGGGAAGCAGTACATGTGTTAAATTATTATTGTCGCTGCCCTCATTACTATTATCACTATTACCCACAATCTATCAATACTCATGCTGAGATTGTGGGAAACATTCCTGAACTCCACAGTGCTTCGCTCAGAGTAGGTAATAAATAAGTATCTCACTGATTAGTATTGTTTCAATATGGCTCACCTGTGAAAGGACCTCTACTACCACAGCTGTGTAGACTGTCAATCCTCTTCTTGTTTTAAGTATGTTATTTTCTCTACTCTTGCGTCATCTGCATAACTTAGCAACAACTTCCACACCTTTAGAATCACACGTGTGCTCTTTTGGGGACACGCTATCTGCTGCAAATAGTTCACAATTTTACCCAACCCTTCAGTAACTCCTTAACTTTACTACCACCAGTACCTTACTTTATCCAATACTTTGTAGGTAATCTAAACTGTATTGTGACTATTTTCCCAGAGCCATATTTCTGTTAGATTTAAGAGAAAAATTCGTCTAAAAGGTTTATGACAGGAGCTGGCACATAGTAAGCATCTAATAAATATTATAAAATTTTATATAAATTATTTAATTTTATCCTTCAGTAAATAACCCTATGAGAAAATTTTCTCCTTTTCATAGGTGGAATAACTGATACTCAGAGAAATAGATAGCTGGAGATCACAAGTTAGCCATGAGAGAGGAAAAAAAGGATTTGAACTATGGTCTATCATCCCAACACCCTCTTTCCACTGCATACAAGGGGCCTTCACCATTTCTCCTTTCATCCTCTTTATAACAAGTTTGGGATTATTCCTATTTCTTTTGTATCAGACTTGTGTGCCCATACTTTTCTCATACAATACAATTTCCCAGCCTGGCATGATGACTCACATTTGTAATCCTAGTACTTGGGAGGCTGACAGGAGGATCACAGATTCGAGGCCGGTCTTAACTAATTAGTGAGGCCATCTGCAACTTAGTGAGACCCTGTTTCAAAATTAAGAATAAAAAATAGGGCTGGGGGTGTAGCTCAAAGGTAGAATTCCCCCTGGGTTCCATCTCCAGTATCAAAAAAATGCAATTTTCCATCCATCATTCTCTATGATTTTCAAATACCTTATAAATTAAGTAAAAAACAAATTTGAATAGAAAAGATTGTCATCTTGCAAACACAAATGAAATATAGCCTTTCCTATAGAGTTACTACTCACAGAATAAAAATGCTTTTTATACATCAGAAAACAAATAAATGCAGCCAAGTATTTATTACATCCATAGCAGATTAGTTATTATTTTTTTTCTCCTAAGGTCTTAAAATTTACACATATCTACTTATTTGGGGATTTAATGGTCAAGGCTTTAAAGGGTCATCTTCTACAGTTAAAGAACTGTTATAGAGGGAAAACTTGGAGCCACATCTGATGATGGCCAGAGAGGCTAAACAACCATATGCCAGGAGACCACACAGAGTAGCATTTATCACCTTGGGAATGATAATCCCTCTTTCTCAGGCTAAGAAGCAAGTGTATCAGTCTCCTGAGAGGGACTCCTTTTCTCAAGAACAGACTTATTTTAACCAAGTTTGCAGAACTGATTAATAAAATCAGAGTTTCAATATATTGTTTTACAATGAGAAATATGTCACAGAAAAAGCATACTGACTCCCTATAGGGAAACCTGAAGATCTAATTATAATCACAAGTTTTCGTGACTAACACAACATGAGAAAAGAGAAGTTCATAAATACCTCTGCTAAATATTTAATAGTATCAGGCTACATTGCCTAATATATCCAACTGTGTACACTGAAAAAGACCTGCCAATAGGAACAAAATACTAAAAAGTTCACTGGCTGAAACTCTTCTGTGGCCATGGCCTGTATGAACATGCCAAATTTGCCCATGTGGCTCTCATATTTTTATGCTTTAATGGCCATCACACCCCTCCCATCACACCCTTCATTCAATTGAAACTTCGTATGATTAAATGTGCTGATAGTCAATATTATAGCGGATCTTATAGGCCACATATCACCTACAGAAGCAATTCTGCCAGTTTCCTATATTAGAGCTTATAAAAGACTTCATGTAGTAACTTAGGATGAGTCATAGATCATGAGATCTTTATGAGAGCCCATTATGTAATTCACAAAGTTGTTCACTAGTTTATCCCAAGTTACTACAACAGTGCCAAGTCACTTAGTAGACATGCAATAAATATTTCTTATGTAAATGAAGAGAAGTCTCTTAAAATAAAAAGACATTTGGTACAAGCCTAAATCCTACACACATTTAAACTAATAATTCTCACTACTCACTTTGGATATACAATCATTCAGGACTTGGGAACTTTATCCTAAATATACTTTTCCACTTTCCTAAATTGCTGAGAGAAAATCCCGCAAATGCCATTCATTGACCATCAGCCACTACTACCAGTTCTATCACCAAGTGCTATCAAAAAGGCCACTTTTCATATTATTCTGGTATATTCTAACACCTAAGTTGATACCAAAATGAGCTAATCATGAATTCTTAACAAAGAAGATTGTTTCTCATCTCCTCAGGTCAATGAATATACCAACCACTCTTAGTACAGAAGAGAAATAAGTGTGTAAATAGTGCTAAGATCTGTACTTATAGAAACACAGGACACCTTGCTATTAAAACGGGCCAGTGAAGAAAGCTTTTAGTGAAGTCATAAGGTTTTAGAAGGTGTGAATCCCACTTATAGTCATTAAGTTAAGACCTTCCCCAGCACGCAAGTGTAGTTTACTCACTGTGTACTGGAACTTCTCATTATATTCACGGTCATTGGCTTTTACAATCCGTTCTACTTCTAAAGAGAAAGAGAAATCAGGTATGAAATTAAATTTTAGATCCATATAAATATATAATTCATTAAAACAACATCATTTAGGTTACATCAATTGTTGTAAAGATTACAAGAATTTTTTCCTTCGAAATTGAAGGGCATTGGCTTTTTCCAGTCTAAATGTTGGAACCCATGTTGGAAAATCCCAAAATGGAAAGTCAAAATGTTTCTTATTGTCTTTTTGGTGCCAGGCATAAAGCAAAACATTATGTGTCTCCAATTTCATGTCCCTTCAGCTCCACAAAGACCCTTTCCCTTAACTTTAGATAGTTCCTAAAAGTGAAGTAGCCATTGAAAGCTAAACTTTTTTCACAAAATTAAAAAATATATATGTAACACAACTAGCTGAGTATGGTGGCATACACCTGTGATCCTAGTACTTGGGAGGCTCAGAGAGGAGGATCACAAGTTCAAGGACAGCCTCCGCAATTTAGGGAGACCCTGTCTCAAAATAAAAAAGGTCTGGGGATATAGCTCAGAGATAGAATGTCCCTGGATTCAATCCCCATTATCCGATATATATATATCATATATCACATATATATCACATATCATATATGATATATATATATATATATATATATATCACAACCAAATAAAAGAATATAGAAGTTAAGTCACTGGCCTTACAGTCATAGTACCCAAAGGTGGTATTTCTAAACATTCTAAGCACATCCAAAAAAAAGGTCATATGATTAAGAGACCGAGACCTGCCTTTAACTGGAAGTATACAAAAAGTAAAATCCCTTCTGAAAGCAAATGCAAACAACAGTATGTGTAACAAAATAAAAGGACAACTAACCCAAAGTTCTTATGAAAGTGCAAAAATAAAATTTGCAAAGGGCAAGAAAAGACAGAAACACCAGCTGTGTATGTTTTGTTGTAAGGGTAGCAGGCTCTTGCTCTATGTTTACTGAAGAGTCACTGCCAGAACTGATCAAAGGTTAAGATAAAATAATGAAAGCTATGGGAAGAGAGTCAGCAAAATAATCACCACATGTCAATGTGGGACCCTCATGGTAAGTGAATTAACCAACTCACCTGGAATTTCCTTAATCCGCAGTTCTCTAAGTGACAGGTGGTAAACGGGGCAGTGTAAGAGTCTGAGTTTATCGAAGGTACATATACAACCACAGAGATAAAGGTGACTGGAGAATAGAGAGGAACTTGGAGGTATATGTTAGGGATGGAGGAAGGAAGATATAGAAGAGAGAAGAGCTGGAAGTACAAGGGAGATGAGAGAGATGAAAAGGGAAAGAATATGTTTTTATGTTAGCACTCACTGCTTACTACATGCCAGATACCATGGATTGTAAGAACTACTTTTTCCCAAAAGTTCAGGAGGAATCTTAATGTCTCTGTGGCTCAACCCACAAGTCCGAGATCAACTCTGAGGATTGCCCCTGACAAATGACACCTTCTGTTTCTGGTTCTGGTTGGGTTTCCACCATTTGTGGAGTGTCTTGCCTGTTTTATATTCACCTACATGGTTTCTTCTTGCCTATCTAGTAGTTCCCCATGATTATTCCTGCTTCCAGCTTGATTCAGCTAATTGCTGATAAGAACAATATTGAACCGATGTCAAAGGCTGACAACACATAAGTGGGCCTGCCCCGTCATGCACAACTCTGAAATACAAAACCCACCAGGAAACGACCTCTCATCCAACTACCTATCTAAAAGAGCAATTTCAAACCCTGGCCTTAAAAGCATTATTTTTTCTTTTTTTATGATTCCCCAATAAAGAGCAAGAAAAGCCAAAAGACAAAATGGTATTTTGGAGGGAAAAGTGGCTTAAATGCTTAAAAATCCAGATAATTTATTTGTATCCCTATGTTAAGCCAGGAGTAGCAAAACTGCTGGCAGGAAAACAAGGGATATTATTGAGGTGGAGGGAGAGGGGCTCTTTCTAAATGGTAAAGGCTAACCTGGCTTGCTGGTATGCCTCATGTAATTTATAGATTAACTTGGCTTTAAAAAAAAAAGCAGACATACTAATTAAATATTAATTGGCCTTAAGTTAGATCATGCACATTGACATGGTGATCATTTTCAAACTTCACAAAACACTTCCAAGAGCAGAATTAGTTCTGGAGCTAAATACTTACTCCAAATACCAGAATTGTGCCTCTGTGATCTAAGTAGAAACCACCTGTCCAAAAATTTCATGTAACTATACTCTATAAATATTGAGACCAGCCCTCTCCCAAAATTATCAAGTGATTTCTATGGTAGGTCATTTTAAATCCTCTTCTGAGTTGTACAGATTGCTTTTGTCCCATAAAACCTGGTTAGAACTAGGAAATCCTCTTTTTGCGTCTGAATCCTTATGATTAGGCTTAATCTTACTTCTATATTTCCAGTAATTATTATCTTTCTGAACTTAGCTTTCCTGGGCTAACTCTGGTAGAAGATTTCACACCCTTTCATTAAATTCTGCAAAATTCTGGCTTTGGTCCTAAATTCCTACAGCTTTCTGTCTTTAAATTGCCTATACTAGGCCTGAATTATCTTTGTAGGGACTAACTTTCTTCCATATGCTACCACAGCATATGAGGGGGTATAAAACCCTAGTGACAATAAGTCACATCCTGCAAGAAGAGGAGCCTGGAAACAAATTCCCCATGACAATTCCCATTGAGAACGGCTCAGATGTTCAACAACTTAAGCCCTGATACTCACAGGCACCCTGGCATCCTTCCAAATGTAATTCTGTCATGAAAGAAAAGTGGCCATCAAGACTTACAAGATGGAAATCAAGTTAATAATAACGTTGGCATCCTTTTGTGACAGCTGAGCAAACTCACAAAGGCATGTATCTGGATGGGATGCCATTATTTATCATCTCAGTGATCCAAGGGGACAGCCATCAGCTGAGGCAGAATTCTCTTAGATATTTGTTTTAAATATGCTTCAGAATGTAGAAAAATAAGTAGTGCCTTCAAAGTCCTACTCTACATTGATGATAGAAATAGCCTTCACTCTCCCAAAATTATAAAAGCCAATATAAGCTAGGACTAGTGGCACAGGTCCATAATCCTGCTACTTGGGAGACTGAGACAGGAGGATCACAGGTTCAAGGCCAGCCTCAGCAACTTAGTGAGAACCTGTTTCAAAATTTTAAAAAGTAGGGCTGGGAGTGTAGTTCACAGATAGCACACCAGTACTACATTTTTTAAAAAGCCAATATAATTTTCTTCCTCGACCAAGTAAATATCAATGAAGCACTTATAGAATGCTTATCTTGAACCATGTGCTTCCTGTTACATTCTCCAAGATAACTAAATAAGACTACCTCATTTATGTTAGGAAGTGGTCACTCATAAGTCAGTGAAATTACTTGAGAAGGGAGAGCTAGGGAGTGAGGCAGGAATTGGGGAAGGGTTAAATGAGAGATGTGTGCATGTATGCCTTTATCAGCTTGTACCTAACAAAGATGTATGAGTACAATGCACCAATTAAAAAATTTAAAAAATACATAAATCAGTGAAATGTTAGAGAGCATTTGACAACAGGAATAACCTGGTCTCGGGATAATTAACTGAAGTCCCCTACACACAAACACACCCTAAAAAATAATTATCTGATATACTTGATGGTTTCTTAACATCATTCATGGTTTAAGATAAAAAAAAAAAAAACTATATTCAATACGCTCGTCTTTCTATTTGGAAGGGAGATGCACACAGCGCATCTAACCATGATATCTGATTGCTGAAGAAACAGGTTTAAGAAATGAGAGCAATTCAGACATTGTTACCCTACAGGCAGGATTTTTAAAAACCCATGAAAGCATGATTTTGATGAAAGAGCCCTCATTTAAGAAAAAGTGACCTGGATCTTGAGATAAGAGGCCTGACGTCCTTCTGCAACTCTTCATATAAGCACACTAAGTCATGATTTCACCTTACCTATGATTTCTCAGTAAAATAATGCCACTTTGTATTGTAATCATTAAATGAGAAAATGTGTGGGAGGCACTTTGTAGACAGAAAAAAAGATTAATTAAAAATAGAAAGTAGGTGAAGAAAGGAAATCATCTAAGCTTGAATCACCAGTCTTGAGGTTGCTTATATTGCTATCTCCCAAGAATATCTTCAAATAATTTTGTAAATGTTTTCAAAATTGGCAAATGCCAATTGGAAATTGGCAAATGCCCATTCACTCTACTCCAAATCTTTGAAGGCAACACCCAACTCCTAATCTGGGCTGTTTTCCATAATATAATAAATTATACATCATCCCTCTTCCACTTCCAGTAGGCAAAGAAAACAGGTCACTTATGTCTTTTTTTTTTTATCAGTTTGTCTGTGAACAATTTATAACACCTTAGTTTTAGTTCATGAATACAGGAGCTCTGCTAACAATATCACAAGATAAAGGGAGAATTTGGGTGGCTTCCACTGGGTCCGTGAGTCAAGCCAACGCCCCTAATTAATAAACATGACTGTCTTCTTTCAATTAAATCCAGAGAATTTTGTCCTTCAGCAAATGTGGTTTAGAAGACAGCCTTCAGGCACTTGGCTTTAGACTCTCCCCAAACCAAATAATGAAATGATGAAGTACTATGGAGAATTTGGGGTCCCTATGTAAAACCCTGATGGCATAGATTGTTATTTCCTGAGCAAGGTTGGTATCTAGCCAAAAACTGAAGAATGTCTCCAAACATGGAGTGTCATTTGGGGTTTTGGGTTGTTGTTGATTTTTTTGGGTTGCGTCAAAAAATCTCAGAAAAAAAAATTCCCTCAAGCTAAATCAGTAACTTAAGTTTTTTCCTTTCTTAATTTTCTTTCATTCTTCACAATCTGGTCTGTGTGATGGTTGGAAGCCAGAGCAATTCATTAAAGACATGAGGAAAAAACAATGGGTCGGGAGAGCTTTAAAGAAAAGAGCTCCCCAGCCTCCAAGATTTCCTGATTTGACTCCAAGAACACATTCTGATACAATTGAAAAATATGTGTCCTGAATTGGGGTTTCCTATTGAAACCCAGTGGTGAACTGCAGCTTCTGGGACTTATTGACATTTAAGCAGAAAACTAAAGAGAACTGAGGCAAAAAAAAAAAATCTCCCCACAATTTTATTCTTGTCCCTACAAAAGAGCTTGGAAACAAAGTTAGGGAATTCAAAGGACCCTGGGACCTTGGGTTTCTTTTTCCTGTTAGTAGAATCAATTTGCTCATCGGGTTCAGATAGTTGGAAAATTTGATTTATTAGGCACTTTATTCCTTCCATGGCTTACTATAGCTTTACGGAGAAATATAAAAAATTTTATTAAATCATTTTTCTTCCAGCATACATGAACTGAATTATATAAATCACAAGTAAAATCAATAAAATCTTTAGATAAGTACTTGGCATTTAGCATTCTATAAGTGGAGACTGGAGATTTAAGATTTACTACATTAATAATTATAACAATAAGAGCTGGGCGTGGTGGCGCACGCTTGTAATCCCAGCATTCGGGAGGCTGAGACCGGAGGATCCGGGTTCGCGGCCAGCCTCAGCTACCTAGTGAGGGACTCCGCAACTTAGTGAGACTTGGTTTCAAAATAAAGAATAAAAAATAGGGCTGGGGGTGTAGCTCGGAGGTAGAATGCCCCTGAGTTCAATCCCCAGTACCACAAAAAAAAAAAAAAAAATAAAAAAAATAATTATAACAATAAGAGCTAACATTTATTGAGCACTTGTTAAAAGCCAGATATTATATGAAGCATTTCACATGCATGATTTCATGAATCCTCAAAACAATGCTATTGAGTACAAACTATTCTTGACTCACACTTTACAGATAAGGAAACAAAAGCCTAGCAAGATGTTGCAGCAGAGTCAGAATTCAAACACTGAACTGCCTTCCCCTATAAAAAATATGTGCTAGTTCATTGGTGCACACCTGTAATCCCAGTAGTTGGGAGGCTGAGACAGAAGGATCACAGGTTCAAGGCCAGCCTCAAACAACTTAGCAAGACCCTCAGAAATTTAGAGAGAATCTGTTTCGAAACTTAAAAAAGGCTGAGGATGGGGCTTGGAGGTAGAATGTCCCTGGATTCAAGCCTCAGTACTAAAAAAAGAGATCAAGCAAGTGAGGAGAGAGAGAGAGATGCCAGCAACTCTGGTCATAAGGGAATGGTGTGCGTGGTACATGCAGAGATGGCCTGGACTGCAAATTGGCATGTGCCTGGGGCCAGAGGTCAAGGAGAAGATGAAGAGGCCTCTCTCAACAGATGCAATATTCCAGGATGCACTTCAAAGCACACCCCTATCCCAGGTAACCACGTAGCCCAGTGACTTCTTATGACTTTCCATTTTCAGGTCAGAACTCTACTTCACTCTGGAGGCCTTCCTTTAGTACTCGTTGTCCACCTACAGAAAATTTGAGCAGTCCTTTCTGAGATTCCTCCCATAAACTGATCTCACAGCCAACTGCTTTCCTTGAAAAGCATGTGCCACCTCTCGTTTGTTGATTTAATTCCACAGTCTTTTACAATTTGATTATCTGGAGCAAAAATTGCATTTTTAAGGAATGGGCCAGGATCATAATGCATTCTCTAAAGATGGAAGACAGCCATTTCCTTCTTTCTACAGTATCCCCATCCAAAAAGGAGGAAAAAAAAAAGGATCTTCCCCAAAGACGTAAAAGCCTAGATTCTAGAGGGTGATTAATTTTCTACTGTGAGATGCATTATATCCACACAAGAGAAAGCAAGCCACCTGTCATCAAATGGGAGGAAGAACCCCAGCCAGCAAAGAAGGGAACATGGGGGAAAAAATTGAGTGATTTCTTCTCTGCATGGCAGCTCAAAGTTCGCACAAAATCTTGCTTGTCATTTTAAGATGCATAGGGCTATAAATTGAGTTTATTACTCAGCTCCCCAAATCCATGTGGCAAATAAAAGTTGCTGGAGCCAAGAGAAAGTGATTTGTTCTAAAATATTTATGGAGTTCTTTTGAGCGAGGCTCTGCTCTCATCAGTGAAAGAATAACAGAGGCAACCAAATCAGTGATTGCCCTCAAAGAGAGACATGCCACAAATACACACACAGCAAGGGAGCCAAGAAATGATCCAGAAAGCCCCAGGAAACCCGAGGAAAGAAAAGCCAGGGTCAGATGGCTGGTCAAAATGCATCCTGCCTGTCCCAGGAGGCTTAGAAGGGAACTTTATGTGACTGTATACAAACTAGAGTGTGATAGGTTGTTTTGCCAAACACCTTTTCCAAGCTAAGCAACTATCATTTACTAAAAGGAAATGTGGTGGAAGCTGTTCACTGCCTGAGACAGGGGAAAATATGGACATTAAAAGAGGGCATCTCCACAGCCCATCCTCAGCCGCTTCTTCTCATAGCATATCAGTTCCAGTGTGGAAAGAGCAAAAGAAAAAAAATAAGAGCCTCGTTTTACTTACTTCTTCGTGAAAGATTCAAGCTGTAAGTGCTTAAGAAGAGAAAGGCAGCATAGATTTAGGATCTGGCCTTTTCTCCCTGCCATAGTCCAGTTGGGGGCACATGGCCTCTATGACTACAATCGCCTCCCCTCTGGTCTCACTGCTTCTGCTCCTGCCTGCCACCTACAGTCAGCCTATCCTCAACCAAGCAGCCAGAATGGTCCTTTCAAAGTTCTATCAGTTTTATATTGCTGGACATCTTTGGGAGAAGAAACTACCACAGCTATTATCTCTTTCTTCTACTCAAAGCCATCTACTAGCTCTTCATCTCAAGAGAACAATGCCAGCTACAAAGGCCTTCAAAATAGTGAGATGGTCAGCTTGCTTTTCAAAACAATCAGTGGAGACTTGAATGCAATCAAATGATATCTTTTAAGTGCCAGAAAAAAATAAAGAATAACAGCCTGTACATCTATATGCAGTAGTCACACTCAAGTACAGATGCAAAATAAAGATATTTTTTCTAAAATAAAAAGACTGAGACAGGATTACAAATTCACCCTACAAATTTAGAAAGACCCTGTTTCAAAATAAAACTAAAAAAGGCTTGAGATCTAACTCAGTGGTAGAGTGCCCCTGGGTTCAATCCTCACTACCATAAAAAAAAGGAAAAAAAAAAGTTGTTAAGCTATATATTTTTAAACCTCTATATGCAGCATCTTAAATTTAATAACAGTAAAGTATTGAAAGTAAAAGGATGACAGAATATATAATGTACAAACATTAACTGAATGAGACCTGATACTGATATACTAATATCAGATAAAATGAATTTAATGCAATAAACATTATTTGAGATAAATAGGGCCATCCCAGAAAAATCTTTAAAAAAATATTTTCCCAGGAATACACAACAGTGCTATATGTGTCTGATAATGTAGCTTAAAATGAAAAAAAAGATTAATATAACTAAATGGAAAAATAGACAAATACAAAAATATCTCGACAAACTAAAACACAGCTGTGATGGTTCCTTTTGTGTGTCAACTCGACTCTACCACAGGGTACCAAGATATTTTGTTAAATATTATTCCTGTGTCTGACAATCTTTCTGAATCAGATTAATATTTTAATTGGTAAACTGAGTAAAGCAGGTTTCTCTCTCTAATATAGGTGGACCTCATCTAATCAGTTGAAGGGCGGAATAGAACAAAAAGACTTCGGCCTGTGATCTGGGACATCAGATTTTTTGTGACTTCAGACTCAAATACAAACATTGGCTATTCCTTTAGACTGGAAGTACACCATTGACTCTCCTAAGTCTCCAGACTGCCCACTGTTCATCAATTTTATATGTTATATAAAATTAATATATAAAGCAATGTAACACCTTATTCCAAACCTTTTCATTACTTTTGTTTTACCATTGACTACAAGTTAAATAATCCAAAAGTGCAAACTGATTCCCAAAAGCTACTAATGCAAACTTAATGAGAATATAATTTTGGATCAACAGAATTTGGCACCACTCCATTCCAGGAAAGTCAGGCTACATTTTGAGTATTAGGTTCAGTAATAAGAAACACAGAAGCGACAGTAGGTCAATTCAAGACGGCGTCTGAGTAAAACACCTCTCCACAGGCGCTGTGAGCTCAAATCAAATCTGCCATAAAAGCAGCTTCTTGACAGAAGAAAAAAAGCAACAAAAAAAAAAACGAAATTTGAACTACAACTAAAGAGACCCCAGAAAGCCAACTAGGAAGAACAAAGGAGCCCGACCGCGTGGCAGCAGCACCAAGCCGCAGAGTCTAGATGGCAGGCCTGACTCAGGGGCTATTAACACCACTGCGGACCCAGCAACCAGGCATGGAGTAAGCGACTCCAGAACTCCACATCCTAACCAGGCAGCGGATCCCACACCTTCCGCAGCTACCGGAACTCATGGGACAACCAGTGTAAGCCCCCAAGGGACCACCCCAGCTCACCTCTCCCTCCAGAGCCGGAGCAGCAATCAACTGCACCGCAGAGCTTGAATCAGAACTGCCGCAAACAAAGCTTCTTGACAGAAGGAAAGAAAAGCAAAGCAGCAAAAAAGTGAACAAAGCAAAGAAAGCAGCTGAACAGAACCCAGGGAGAACAAGGGAGCCGGCCCGCACTGCGAAACGGCGGCCGCCATTTTGTGAGCTACCATTTTCCCAGCCACCATTTTGCCAGCTACCCAGACCTTCATTAACCTCCTGCATCCCCAGCAACCAGAAGTGCAGTAAGCAACTACAGAACTCCACACCATAATCAGGCAACATATCTCCGCAGGATCAACAGCAATCAAGAAGAACTGGGACAACCATCTTAAACCTGTGCTGAGGTCACCCAGCTCACCCCTCCCACCGGAGCAAGAGGAGCAGGGATCTGTAAGTTAAATTGCACCTCCAGGGTGTGGGGGCCCTTATACAAAGGACAGAATCAGTCACCCACCCTTCTAGCGATTAGATAGGAACAGAAGTGCGTGAAGAACCCAGTGCACACAGGGCATAGAGACCTTCCAGGCACACTGAAAATGCCTGGCATTTAGAAAGCACTCCCACCACCAGCAAAGGCAGAGACAGAGACGCAGATAGGTGCTGTGAACAGCTCAGAGACACAAGGTTGCAGCAGGAGAGGCATCAGCAGAACCCCCTGACTGCACTGACAAAACAAATAAAAATGCCAGAGACACACTAGAAAATCTAAGCTCTGTACTTACGAACTAGCAGCGTTTTTGTTTTTGTTTCTTGTTGTTGCTTTTTGGGTTTGGGGGGGTTGTTTTTTCTTTTTCGGGTTTTTTTTTCTTTTCTTTTTTTTTTTGGTGTTATGTTTTATCTGTTTTTACTCTGTTCTGGTTTTGTATTGCCTTGATTTATTTATGTTTGTTTGGATGATTGGTTGTTTTGTTATATTTTCCTTAGTTTATGGAATCTCCTTCTTATCCCTTTCACAAGCTTCCCTCCCTCTCTCCCATCTATATTCTTCTCAACAACACTTTTCCTCCTTTCTTTTCTTTTTCCTTTTTTCCCTGTCTCATATCAAGACCATCTCATACTACCACATTCAAAACTCTACATTGACTATCAGAATCCCCCGACATATCTAACATCTCTAATCTTTACAACATATCACCTCAACACACTCAACCTTATTCCACTGGTCCACACACTCTACTTCACTCTATTCTTGCATTCATCACTGTGACTTCTCACCCAACCCTCACCACTGAACACAACCTGTCCCTGTATATACCAGCAGACACCTCTAAATTCCCACTGCAGAGATTAGACAAGAAAACTTGCAAGAGCAGCAAAGATATAAATTTAAGAACAGGGGAACCATGGGAAGGAAAAATAGCAAAGAAACAATGAGCCACCAAAACCCGTCAATAACAGATCTCAACAACCCAGAATGGCAGAGATTACCAGAAGAGCAATTTAGATCTTTAATACTAGAAACAATATAGGATTTTTGGAAAGAATGTAAGGAGAGTTGTAAAGAAATAAAGGAACAAATAAACAAAGAATGTGACGACCTGAAAAGGAACCAAAGCGAAGCATTGAAGGAAGTGAAAAATGAAATAACTGAAATGAAGGCATCAATACAAACTATAAACAGTAGATTAGACCACATGAAAAATAGAATAGCACTTGTAAGATGACCATGCCAAAAATGAATCTATAGTACATAATTTAGAAAAAAAATTCAACAGTATGAATTAGACATCGACGAGATCTGGGCCAATTTTAATAGAGCTAACTTAAGAATAATAGGCATAGAAGAGGGATTAGAAGTTGAAACTTATGGAATAAACAATCTTTTCAAAGAAGTAATATTAGAGAATTTTCCAAACATAGAAAGAGAAGTTGACACACAGGTACAGGAAACATATAGAACTCCCTCGAGACAAGACCAAAGAAGAGGTTCACTACATCACTTAATAATCAAGTTGACTAATGTAGAGGCTAAGGAGAGAATTCTAAAGGCAACAGAAGTAAAAGACCAAGTGACATTTAGAGGCAAACCAATTAGAATCACTCCAGACCTCCCAAATCAAGTCATGAAAACTAGGAGGGGCTGGAGTAACATATTCCAAACTGTGAAAGAAAATAACTTGCAGCCAAGATTCTCATACCCAACAAAACTCTCTCTCAAAATTGACAGGGATGTAAAAATCTTCCATGACAAACAGAAACTGAAAGAACTTATGTCTTTCAAACCAACACTAGAGAAAATACTCAAAGAGATTAACTACAAATAAGAACTAACAAGTAAACATCAGAACCAGAGAAACAATAATTTCTAGGAAGCAAAAAACTAAGCAAAGAAGAATAAACACCACCAAAAACAGAAGTCAAAACTCAAAATATTAGGAATTAAAAATCATCTCTCAATAATCACACTAAATATAAATGGTCTCAATTCCCCAATAAAAAGGCACAGGGTGGCAAAATGGATTAAAACCCAGAATCCATCTATATGCTGCCTGCAAGAAACACACCTTATAAGCAAAGATTCCCACAAACTAAAGGTGAAGGGCTGGAGTAAGGTAATCCATGCCAATGGAACTCAAAGACAAGCAGGATTAGCAACCATGATATCAGATAAATTAGACTTCAAGCCTAAGCTTATCAGAAGAGACAAAGCGACAAAGCAGGTCATTTTTTAATAGTAAAAGGAACAATCCAGCAAGAAAAAACAATAATCAACATCTATGCCCCAAACATAGGTGCAGCCACTTTCATAAGACAAATTCTGTATGATATAGACATACATAGATCCCAATACATTAATACTAGGAGACTTCAATACTCCTCTCTCACATCTCTAGACTGATTTTCTAAACAAAAGATCAGTAGAGACACCTCAGAACTAAAGAATACCATAAACCAAATGGGCCTATTAGACACATACAGACTCTTTCACCCAACTACAGCTGAATTCACATTTTTCTCAGCAGCCCATGGAACCTTCTCCAAAATAGACCACATTCTGGGCCACAAAGAGAGCACTGGCAAGTTCAAAAAATGTAACATAATTCCCTGCATCTTTTCAGACCACAATGGAATGAAACTAGAAATCAACTCTAAGAAGACCCAGAGTAACCATGTAAAGACATGGAGACTGAACACCACACTGCTGAATGAGGATTGGGTCATAGAAGAAGTAAGGGGAGAAATTAAAAAATTCCTAGAAAACATTAAAAACAGAGACACAACATATCAAAACCTCTGGGACACTTTGAAGGCAATACTAAGAGGAAAATTTATAGCACTGAGTGCCCACATAAGAAGAACAGAAAATCACCAAATAAATAACCTAATGACACAGCTCAAAGCACTTGAAAAACAAGAATGGTCTAACCCCAAATCTAGTAGAAGACAGGAAATTATGAAAATCAGAGCAGAAATTAATGAAGTAGAGAATAAAAAGATAATACAGGAAATCAACAAAACCAAAAGCTGATTTCTTAAAAAAAATAAACAATATAGATAAACCATTGGCCAATCTAACCAAAAGAAAGAGAGAATCAACCCAAATTACCAAAACAAGAGATGAAAAAGGTGATATTACCACAGACAGTATGGAAATACAGAGGATCGTCAGAAACCATTTTGAAAAACTATACTCCAACAAAATGGAAAATCTAGAAGAAAATGACAAATTTCTAGACACATATAACCTTCCTAAATTGAGTGAAGAAGATATAGAAAACCTAAACCGACCAATAGCAATCAAAGAGATAGAAAGAGCAATAAAGAGTTTACCATCAAACAAAAGCCCAGGGCCAGATGGTTTTCCAAGTGAGTTTTATAAAACATTTATATAAGAGCTAATCCTAATACTCCTCAAACTATTCTGTGAAATAGAAAGAAATGGGACCCTCCCAGACACATTCTATGAAGCCAAAATCAAATTAATACTGAAGCCAAATAAAGACAGCTGAAGAAAAGAAAATTATAGGCCTATATTATTGGTGAACTTAGATGCAAAGCTGCTAAACAAAATACTAGCAATGCACATTCAAAACCACATAAAGAAAATTATACATCATGACTAACTCAGGTTCATCCCAGGGATGCAAGGCTAGTTCAACATATGAAAAACAATCCATGTAATTCACCACATAAACAGAATCAAAGACAAAAATCACATGATCATCTCCACTGATGCTGAAAAAAGCATTTGACAAGATCCATCACCCATTCATGCTAAAAGCACTTCAGAGAACCAGAATAAAAGGAACATACCTCAACATCATAAAGGCAATATAAAATAAGCCCATAGCCAACATCATATTAAATGGAGAGAAACTGCAAGAGTTCCCACTAAAAACAGGAACAAGACAAGGATGTCAATTATCACCTCTTCTGTTCAACATAATACTGGAGACTCTAGCCAGAGCAATAAGGCAAGAGAAGGAAATCAAAGGGATAAAAATGGGGAAAGAAGAACTAAAGATATCCATTTTTGCAGATGACATGATACTATACTTAAAAGACCCAACAAACTCAACCAAAAAACTTATAGAACTGATCAGCAAATTCAGCAAAGTGTCTGGATACCAAATCAATCTTAAAAAATCAGAAGCTTTTCTGTATGCCAACAATAAATCCACTGAAAAAGAAATCCAGAAAATAATTCCACTCACAATACCACCCTGAAAAATAAAATACTTAGGGATAAACCTAACCTAAGAGGTAAATGACCTCTATAAGGAAAACTATAAAAAGTTGAAAAATGAAATTGATGAAGACCTTAGAAGATGGAAAGATCTACCATGCTCTTGGATAGGCAGAACAAATATCATCAAAATGACCATCCTTCCAAAAGTGATGTACAGATTCAATGCAATACCCATGAAGTTACCAAGGTCACTCCTCACAGACATAGAAAAGTCAGTCCTTAAATTCGTTTGGAACAACAAAAAGCCCAGAATAGCCAAAGTAGTTCTTAGCAACCATGCAGGAGGTATCACAATACCTGACTTCAAATTATACTACAAAGCCACAGTAATAAAAACAGCTTGGTACTGGCACAAAAACAGACACATAGACCAATGGAGCAGAAGAGAAGACTCAGAAACAGACCCACGTGCTTACAGTCAATTGATTTTTGACAAAGAAGCCAAAAATATACACTGGAAAAAAGATAGCCACTTTAACAAATGGTGTTGGCAAAACTGGTTAACCATATGCAGGAAAATGGAAATAAACCCCACTTTCTCACCCTACACAAGAGTCAACTAGGTGGATCAAAGACCTGGAAGTCAGGCCAGAGACCTTGCAGCTACTTGAAGAGGGCATAGGACTAACACTTCAAACATAGGCACAGGTAAAAACTTTCTCAACAAGACCCCAAAGGCACAAGCAACTCAAAGGAAGATCAATACATGGGATTGCATTAAACTGAAGAGCTTCTATGCTTCTATGCAAAGGAAACTATCGAGAACCTCAACAGAGAGCCCACAGAGTGGGAGAAAATTTTTACCAGCTACTCTTCTGATAGAGGACTAATATCTAGGATATACAGAGAACTCAAGAAAATCAGAGCTAAGAAAACAAACAACCCAATCAAAAAATGGGCAAAGGATCTAAATAGACACTTCACAAAAGAAGAAATACAAATGGCCAATAAATGTATGAGGAAATGTTCAACATCATTAGCAATCAGAGAGATGCAAATCAAAACTACCTTGAGATTTCACCTAACTCCAATCAGAATGGCAGTCATAAAAAAACACGAACAACAACAAATGTTGGCAGCGAGGATGTGGAGAAGTGGGAACCCTAATATATTGTTGGTGGGATTGCAAACTAGTGCACCACTTTGGAAAACAATATGGAAGATCCTCAGACGAATGGGAATAAACCTACCATATGATCCAGCAATACCACTTCTGGGTATCTACTCAAAAGAATGGAAACCAAACTATCAGACCGACTTATGTGTATCTATGTTTATATCTGCACAATTCACAATTGCCAAACTATGGTAACAGCCAAGATGTCCATCGACAGATGAATGGATTACAAAACTATGGGATTGTACAGAATAGAATTTTACTCAGCCATAAAGAAGAACAAAATCATGTTATTTGCCGGGAAATGGATGCAACTGGAAAACATTATGTTAAGTGAGATTAGCCAGTCACAAAGAGTAAAAAAGCATATGTTCTCCCTAATATGTGGATGCTAGGGAGAAGATGGAGCATAAGAGGGGCTCCAGATGAAAAAGGAGAAACCCTTGATAAGCAAAGAAGTTGACTTAACTGAAGGGGATGGACGGGGGAGGGGGGACACCCTAATGCACATGATGTACTTTCACAAATATATCAAGGTCAATCACTAAACTGAACTTGAGAAGGAGGGAGGGCGAGGGAATGGGGTAGGAATTGGGGAAGGGGTTAAATGAGAAATGTGTGTATATATGCCTTTATCAGCTGTACCTAATAAAGATATATGATTACAATGCACCAATTATTATATAAATAATAATAATAATAAAGAAAGAAACACAGAGGCCACTGAAAATGCCAAGAACATTAAAAGGTGTCATGACCAAGATATGTTCGTTCAAACATTTATTCAGAAGATGCCCAGGTTCTGAAACAAAGTGACAAATACCATGCTATTCATTTCAAGGTCAAAAATGATAAAGATGGCAGCTATTCCCTTGTGGAATTCATATCTCAGTCATAAGACAGAGAATCTGAAAAGTGAGAATCATGTTTCCCATATATTAGAAAAAACTTGCAGGTGTTTAACCAGAAAGAGGCAGACTAAGAGAGAGATATGAGCAAGAGAGAAAGTATGTATCAGTGTGAGAGAGGTCTTCAATAACATATATTTTGTGTTATTCCAAAAGTCAGAGCAGAAAATGAATTTTACAAGGCTGTGAAATTCTAATTAATATGTAGTTGAATTTATTGTCAAAACAAAGAATAAGTCATCTCCTAAATTAGATGCCTGGATTACCTGTCAATGCAAACATTCAAAGAAAATGTTCAGCAGATGGTAAGAATAGATTATCAAGTGGTACTTCAAAGTAAAGCTGGACAAGATGACTGTGAAGGGCTTTCCAACTCCCAGGTTTTATCCTTCAAAGCAACTGTTATGGTTTGAGTGTGTGTATGGTTCATATGCTGGAGGTTAATCCTTAGTACTAGTCATAATGTTGGGAGGTGGGGAATCTTTAAGAGAGGGAGCCCACTGGAGGTTCCTTGGGTCACTGGGGGTGCTGCCCTCAGAAGGTATTAAGGTAATTTTCATAGGAACCTGAGTTCTTGTGAGAGTAAGTTGTTATAAGAGCAACCCTGACCCCTGACTCACTCTCTGGCTTCCTGTTTGGCGATGTGATCACTTTCTCCCACATGAGGTCTCCCATGAGGTCCTCACTAAAGATGAGTCAACGCTAGTACCCTTCAACTCTCAGAACTATGAGCTAAATAAATCTTTTTTCTTTATTAAAAAAACTGAGGCTGCCTCAGGTATTTTGTTAAAGTAACAGAAACTGAGTAATATAGCTACCTAAAACTATATTAATAGAACTATTAGATCAAAGGTAGCATCAGTTGAAAATAAGGTATAATATTCATTAAGGATTCACAACAGATATCATATATTTAAAAATCATCTCCAGAGTGGTGAACAGAAGCCAAAATGGTTGACAAGTTCTCTATGGAATAAAGTAGACAGAGGAAAATGTGAAGAAGACTGAACCAGAAGGAAATTCTATCACTAGGATCCAATGAAGAAGACAGAGGCATAGTAGTCTCAGAGACAAAAATGAATCTCCATAAGGGTGGTGAAGACCAAGAAAGGCACATTCAAGGAGAGAATAGCCAACACTTACTAATACAAAAGAGCAATGAGAAAGATTGGTGTTTAGGAACAGTCCCTTGGGCTTCTCTTAAGGAAGTCCTCTGTGATTAGTGATCTTTTACAGAAACCTAACCTAACCCACACCCAGAGGATGTAGGCATAATCTAAGACTACATAATACCACATTTGGATAAAGTTAGAGGAGGAAATAAATTTAGGATGTGCTTGAGAACCAGAAGACATCTCTTCTCTGCCCTTTCTATTTGCAATTCTGAACAATGACTATGGTAGCAAATTTATAAATACATAGTATATCCTCCGAGAAGATTTCTATTCTAAACTGGAGCATTAAGTATCCCATGTTGCCTCTTCCTGAATGAAAATCACACATCCTACAATATTTAGCACAGGCAGCAAGAATTTGGGATCTCTGGAATAATTTCTATCATCTTTTTACAAGGAATTTTAGGATAGTAAGATGGAAAGGATCAGGTGGTTCTCCTTTACTTCTGGTGGCACCAAAGAAAACTTCCTATGCTCTTCCCCCTCTGGACACCAAAAAGTTATTAAATGTAGAGGAGAACTCATTAGGAAATATAACCCCAAAGTTATCAGAAGGCTTTTGTAAAGCCAGAACTGTCTTAAATGTCACTGAGTAGCCAGTACCATGTAGAATGTCATTTCAATGGCCTCATTCAATTAAGCTAAGAAAATAAAAAGATGATTTTGAAAAAATATTATCCAATTTGACAAATAAATTACTATAATAGAAAAAAACAAGTTCAAATCATTCCTTTACAAGTATAACTGCAAAACCACTTGAGAAATTTGTTATTAGATTTTTGTTGTTATTCTATAAAATATAAACTCAAGAAGACATGACGCTCCTTAAACATACATATTTCAGCTACTTAGCAAGGCCCTCAGCAACTTAGGCTGAGGGTGTAGTTCAAAACAAAAAATAAATAGGACTGGAGGTGTATCTCAGAGGTAGAACACCCCTAGGTTCAATCCCCAGTAATTGACATATAGTAAGTACTTTTATATGCAATGATATGGAACTAATAAGGGTACCATGTTTTATTCACCACTTTTATCACAAGCCCTCTAACACAGAAAATACAGTGCCAGGTAAATAAAGTACGCTCAAAAAAAAAAAAGTGTGTGTGTGGCATTAAATAATCTACTTATACAGAAAAACAAAAATAGGAACTTTCTTCCTTCACTGGGGATCAAAAACCATAAAATTCAAAATGCCATTAGCATGGAGGCTCCATGACTTGTGGGTCCCATCACTGCTTATTTGTTAAACAGATACAATAGTGCAACATTTAAGAGGGGGCATCATAAGTGCCTGGAAATCAGGTATAGAAACGTCAACCTAAGCAACTGACCACTGTTTCTATAGCACTGGCAGACCTCTGATGAGCCACCATTAATAATAGCCCTTGTGAAATTAGCAGTTCCAGCGGGTATAGAAGAGGCTCCTATAGCTTCCAGAATATCCTCTTAGAAATCAGAACCCCATACTGGCTACCTCGGAAAATAGGAAACCCACCTATTCATGTAATACTTTCAGCTATAAAACCAAACAGAATTATTTTTGCAAATCCTCAGATATCAGGAGAACCTAAAACTATACCATATATCTATGAATTCAGGAGCCTAACATTTATATAGTACTTTTTATATTTGTAAAGTACTTCAATACATATTATTACACTGTATGTTCATCCTCATAATGACCTTCAGAGATAGATATAAATTATAAATAAGAAAAGTAAGGCTCAGAGAACTTCAGCAGCTCTTAAGTGGGGGAGCCTGGGTTTACTCCTGCTTCACACTTGGGTTTCTATCACCACACCACAAAGGACAATTATAATCTTTACACATTCATAGCACCCATTCTGGCCAAACCCAGTAAATTCTTACACTATTAATCTGAATGAATCATGTTATGTCATAGCTTCCTAGGATTAAACGTATGTATAAGTTGGGCAAGAAAAATAGAACTGAAGATTTTGGTTGTGTAGTGAAAACACATGAGTGCCATGCAGTTTATTGCCACATGATTTTTAAACTTATATTAGCAATAACATCAAAGTACTGTTATCACCATGAGTATCCTTGACTGTTTTCTACATGTAGGCTCACCAAAATAAGCTCAAGCTACTAAGAATCTGCCTACCTCTCCTGCCATGATAAACAGTGTTGTTGTGTGGAAGGCCTCTGGCTCCGTGTTGGTTCAGGGCCGGCTTTCCAGGAAGCATAGTAGGCAGAATGCCTAGTACCCATGACGTTTTTAAGGATTCCCCAAAATGCTTAAATTCTTATTTATTTTAAAATCAGAAAAAATGAATAAAATAATGGATGCATAATAATGGATCCAGCCTGAATTATATTTGTCTTTGAACTAACACAGTCATAAAATATAACTTTTAATAATTTTATGGATGAAAGAGAAAACAAAGACAAAAGTGCCTGGGGCCCATGGAAGACATAAAGCAGCCCTGGCCTGAGTCTTCCCACCCCACACCCCATAAACATTCTAAGGGCTCCCCTTATGGAATAATGTGTGCTGGCTCCACAGCTCCCACATTTTAAAATCAAGAACAGATTTAGGTCATTTAAAGAAAGCCCTTAATTATCTACTTTTTTGCTTCCCATATTTAGTGTAATAAGA
>PVLC010017748.1:0-17232 GCA_004027655.1 Graphiurus murinus
CTACACAATCATAACAAGGTCACTCAATGAAGTGAACCTTAGGGGGAGGGAGGGGGAGGGAACGGGAATGGGGAGGGAATCGGGGAAAGGGTCAAATGAGAATTGTGTGCAAATATGTTGTTAACAATTTGTACTTAACAAAGATGTACGCTATATTGCACGAATTACTACAATAAAAATTAAAAAATTAAAAAAAAAATAAAAAATAAAAAATAAAAAAATAAAAAAAAAAAAAAAGAAACAGGGTTTCACTAAGTTGCTGAGATTGGCCATAGACCTGCAATTCTCTTATCTCAGCCTCCCAAGAATAGAGATTACAGATGTGCATCACCATGTCCAGCTCCCAAATCTCTTTTAGTATTAATTTATATGTGAAATTTTTATTTTACTTATGATTTTCTAGAACAGCAAAATTTTTCTGTGTAGGAAAGCTCCTTTTGACTTATCCAATTCTGTATTACTAACAATCAGAAAAACTAATAGCTGAGCCTATTATTCAGCTATTTAAAATTAAGACTAAATTACAAATGGAGCTAGAAATCATTAACTTCAAATATATCCTTACCCTTCAAAAATGACCCATACCAATGACCATACTTAAGTGGTGCCAGAGAAATGGGAAATGGGGTCCCCAATATGATAACTAAAAAAAATGGCCAGAAACAAAAATCCATATCTCATTAGTCTGTATGAATCATAGATTCCCCCACCATCGAACTCATTATGATGGTAAACACTCATCTCACCACTTTCTGTTAAGCAAATAATGGGAAAATTTTTAAAGCTGAATACAGGAATCCCACCTATACTTTTCCAATAATAATATTAATAATGCTAATGATTATAAACACAAAAGCAACAGTAATAATAATAATAAAACCATTTGTGAACATCTACTTTAGCACCTACCTAATTCAAAGGCATTCCCTATCTGTTATATCTACCATCACTGAAATAATGTTTCTATTAATACATTTTTATTGATGATGAAGCTTAGACTCATGTAGGTTAGGCAGTTTGTCAAAGATTATTGTTATGGTTTGAGTTTGGAATGTCTCCCAAATGGCTCACATGTTAAAACCATGTTCCCAAACACAGCCATGTTTGGAGGTGGGACATGGCTAGACATGGGCCTCTGGGAGCATAGCTGGCCGCCTATGTCTGTCTCTTTCCCTCTCTTTCTGCTTTCTACTATATGCCCTGAACTCTGCAGCTGAGACCTGGCCTCAAATAGACTGAAACCTCTCTATCCTCTGAAACTATAAGCCCCAGAATGAATCTTTCTCTAAAGTTGTGCTTCTCAGATATTTTGATCATAGTGGTGAAAATGCTGACTTAAACAGCCATAATGTCAGAAGTAGGATTTTGACTAGTGCTCTTTGACTCCAAATGACATGCCCTGTTCTCCCTATGATGCCTTGATACCTCAATGATTTCACATTAATGTGTAATAAGAGAACACAGACAGCCGGGCGTGGTGGCACACGCTTGTAATCCCAGCATTCAGGAGGCTGAGACCGGAGGATCCGGGTTTGCGGCCAGCCTCAGCTACCTAGTGAGGCACTCCAAAACTTACTGAGACCCGGTTTCAAAATAAAAGAATAAAAAATAGGGCTGGGGGTGTAGCTCGGAGGTAAAGCGCCCCTGAGTTCAATCCCTAGTACCGCCAAAAAAAGAAAAAAAAAAAAAGAGAGAGAGAGAACACAGACAAAACACCATGAAAACAAAATTTGGACCCATTTTCTTTAATTATAGCATTCTGACAAAGTGGCACATGATATTCCTGGAGCAATCATACATAAGATCTCCAAATTTCAAACCTAAACAACAATTGGACAAAAACAGCGATACCGGCCTTAGCAGAGCCAAATTAATTCATGGCAAAACTTAAGTATCCTACAGTGAACACCCTTATTTAAAAAAAAAAAAAAAAAAGGCTAAGAACAAAAAAGAGATACACATTATTTGCATCAGAAATGAAAGAAAAGGCATCACTACAGACCTCATGAACATTAAAATAATAAAGCAATACTATGAACAACTCTATATCCACAAATGTGATAGCATAGATGGGATGAACCAAGTCCTTAAAGGACAAAATTTACCAAAATCATACAAGAAAAAGTAATCTGAATACGCCAATGTCTATTAAAGAAACTGGAACAATAATTAGTAACATTCCAAAAGAGAAAGCATTAGGAATTATACCAATTATCTGTAAGGAGAATTTTTTTGTAAGGCAGAGGGAATATTTCCTAACTCATTCTATGAGGCCAGCAACACCCTAAAACCAAAACCAGACAAAGATATTTACAAAAAGGAAAAAAAAAGGTTAATATATCTCATAAATAAAGATTCGAAATCCTCAACAAAACATTAGCAAATGGAGTCCAACAATATATAAAGAAACTTATACACCAAGACCAATTGAGATTTACCCCAAGTACGTAAGGATGGTTCAACATTCAATTAATATAATCCATCACATTAACAGGCTAAAGAAGTTATATGAACATATCAATAGATGCACAAAAAGTATTTGAAAAAAAAATCCAATAATCATTCATGATAAAAAATAAAGTCAAGCAGGATGAAACAATCCTGTACTCCCAGTACTTGGGAGGCTGCAGTGGGAGAATCACTTAAGAACAGGATTGAGTTCAAGGCCATCCTGGACAACATAGTAAGACCCTGTCTCAGAAAAAATAAAAATTAAATTTGAAAACTGTTGAACTAGGAATAGAGGGGAATTTCCTAAATTTGATTTAAAAAATGTCTACAAAAAAAATAAATAAATAAACCTATTGCTAACATCAGACTTAATGGTGAGCAACTATAAGCTTTCCAACTAAAATCAGGTACTAGGCAAGGATGTGTCCTCTGACTACTCCTTTTTAGTATCTGTAAAGTTATAGATAATATAAGAAAAGGAAGTAAAAGATCTACAGATTTGGAGAGGAAGAAATAAGACTATCTTTATTCACGTCATCATTTTTGTAGAAAATTTGAAGCTGGATGTGGTGGTGCACACCTGTAATCCCAGTACTTAGAAGGCTGAAATAGGAAGACTGCAGGTTAGAGGGCAGCCCTCAGCAACATAGCAAGATTCTCAGCAATGTAGGAAGTCCCTGTTTCAAAACAAAAACTAAATAAAGCTGGAGATGTTGCTTGGAGGTAGAGTACCCTCCCGGGGCCAATCCAAAGGAGGGAGGGAGAAAAGGGAGGTGAGGGGAGGGATTATCTGAGAGTATCAACAAAGTAACTCCAGGAACTAATAAATAATTAAAGCAGGGTTGCAGGGTACAGGTTAACATATAAAATTCAATTACTCTTCTATATATATATATATAAGCAATTAAAGGCTAAAATAGAAGTGAAATTTGAAATTGAAAATAGTTTTAAGCCTGGCACAGTGGCACATGCTTATAATCCCAGTACTTGAGAGATTGAGACAGGAGGAGTGCAGGTTCATGGCCAGCCTCAGCTACTTAGGCCTTCTGCAACTTAGTGAGACCCTGTTTCAAAATAAAGAATAAAAAATGGGGCTGAGGTTGTAGCTCAGAGGTAGAATGCCCCTGGGTTCAATCCCCAGTACCACAAAAAATATATATATATAGTTTTAATTTACATTTGAACCCCACAGAATTAAATGTCTATGTATAAATCTTTTCTTTCTTTCTTTCTTTCTTTTTTTTTTTTTTTTTTTTTTGTAGTACTGGGGATTGAACTCAGGGGCATTTTACCTCTGAGCTATACCCCCAGGCCTACTTTTTATTCTTTATTTTGAAATTGGGTCTCATTACGTTGCGGAGTGCCTCACTAAGTAGCTGAGGCTAGCCTCGAACTTGGATCCTCCGGTCTCAGCCTCCCAAATGCTGGGATTACAAGCGTGCATCACCACGTCTGGCTTGTATAAATCTAACAAACTATGTACAAGAGCTACATGAGAAAAACTATAAAACTATGAAGAACAAAATCAAAGAAGAATAAATAAATGAAAACATGTTCCATGTTCATGAACAGGAAGACTCAAATTACTGTCAAGATGTCAGTTCTTCAACACAGTTCCAATCAAAATCTGAGCAAGTTACTTTGTGGATATCAACGAATTGATCAGAAGTTTATATAGAGAAGCAAATATCCAGAATAGCCAACACAATACTGAAAAGGAAGAACAAAGATGGAGAGTTGACATAATTCAACTTCAAGATTTACAAAGCTACAGCAATCAAGAATATAGTATTGGTAAAAGAAGAGATGAACAGATCTATGAAACAAAGAGCTCAAAAACACCACATAAATATAGTCTTTGACAAAGGAACAAAGGCAAAAATAGTCTTCTAACAAATGGTGCTTAAACAACTGAACATCTACATACAAAAAAGATCAATCTAGAAACAGAGCTTGTTTTCACAAAAATAACTGAAAATGGATCACAGTCCTAAATGTAAAATTCAAAACAAGCTCCTAGAAACAACACTATAAAAAAATCCAGATAACCTTAAGTATGGCAGTGACTTTTAGCTCCAACACCAAAGGTATGATGTGGTGGTGCACACCAGTAATTCTAGTACTTAGGAGGCTGAGACAGGAGGACTGCTGGCTTGAAACCAGACTCAACAACTTAGTGAGCCTCTCAGCAACTTAGTGAGATTCTGTTTCCAAATAAAAAATAAAACAAAGCTTTGGGGTATAGCTTGAAGGTAGAATGCCCCTAGGTTCAATCCTAAACACCACCGAAGGGGAATTTAAAAAAAAAAAAAAAAAAAAAAAAAAAAAAAAAAAAAAAAAAAAAAAAAAAAAAAAAAAAAAAAAAAAAAAAAAAAAAAAAAAAAAAAAAAAAAAAAAAAAAAAAAAAAACAAAAAAAAAAAAAAAAAAAAAAAAAAAAAAAAAAAAAAAAAAAAAAAAAAAAAAAAAGGCTCTCCAAAAGACAATGTCAAGAGAATGAAAAAACAAAAGTGGAAGAAAATATTTGCAAAAGATACATCTGTTACAGGACTATTCTCCAACATAAAAAAGAATCTTAAATTCACCAGTAAGAAAATAAAACTATAAATATAGGCAAAAGACCTTAACATAGACCTAAACAAAAAAACATAACAAGCACATGAAAAAATGTTCCACATCATATCTCATCAGGGAAATGCAAATTAAAACAACAGTGAATTACTACTACACATCTAATAGAATCACCAAAATCCAGAACACTGACAAATGCCTAGTGAGGATGTAGAACAGAAACGCTAACTCACTGCTGATGAGAATGTAAAATAGTTCAGCCACCTTGGAAAACAGTCGGGCAGTTTCTTAAAAAACTAAACACACACTTAATACATGAGCCAAGAATCCTGCTCTTTGGTATTTACCCTGAAGATCTGAAAAGTATATCCTCACAAAACCTGAATGTGGACCTCTACAGCAGTTTTCTTCATAACTGCCAAAACTTGAATTAACAAAGATGTCCTTTAGTAGGTGAATAAAGAAAGAGAAAAAAGTATTTGTGTGTGTGTACATATATATGTGTGTGTATATACATATGGATAATGGAATATTATTCAGCACTAAAAAGAAATGAGCTATTTACACATGAAAAGAGATGAAGGAACCTTAAATATATATTATTGAGTGCTATGATTTGAATATGAACAATGTCTCCCAAAGGTACTTGTGTTAAAAGCTTGGTCATCAGGGTGACACTATTGGAAGATATGGCCCCAGTTTCTGTCTCTGTTTCCTGGCTCATGATATAAGCAGCTGGATCCAGCATACACATCTGCCATGATGTGCTGCTTTCACCAGAGGCCCAAAGAACTAGTGTCTGATCTTTGACTAGAACCACTAGAACCATGAACCAAAGTAAATGTTTTCTCTTTATAAGTTAATTCCCTCAGATATTTCATTATAGTAATAAGAAACTAATATACTGAGTAAAAGAAGCCAATCTGAAAAGGCTATATATACAGTATGATTCCAATCATGACTTTCTGAAAAAGACTAAAATCATGGAGATAGTAAAAAGATCAGTGGCTGCCAGGAATTGGTAGGGAGGAGGATGACTAGACTGTGCATGGAAGATTTTTAAGGCAGCGATAATACTAAGTATGCTATTTTAACAATGGGTACATCATTATACATTTGTCCAAACCTGCAGGATATACAAGACCAAGAATAAACTTCAATGTAAACTGTGGACTTTGGATGACATTAAGTATCAGCGTAGATTCATCAATTGTCACAATGTACCATTCCATGAGGCTGATAATGGGGAAAGTTATATGTTCCTCTCAGTTTTCCTGTTATCTTAAAACTGCTCTAAAAAAAATTAATACTTTAAACACACACATACATTTTACCCAACATAGATTCAGCTAGGAATTTTCTGCTAGGAATGATTAAATTTTTAATTTCCTTTCCACTATTTGTTTAAAAGAGGAAATGCTGCTAAAATCACACATCATTTATAACTGCTTATTTTTATTTGAACATTGGGGGGGGGGCTACTGAGGATTGAACTCAGGGGCATTTTATCTTGGGAGATACACTTCCAGCCTCTGTATTTTGTGATTTTCTTCTTCACAATGACTATCAAAGTTTATGTGAAATCAGAATATGTGATTTTCCAAACAACTCTGATGCTTCTCTCCTACCTCAACATAGTCCTCCTTCTAAGAAATTAAAACTGGATCCTCTCTAATGCCTATAAATCTACTTTATACCAAGAATTAGGAAGAACAGAAAGATGATTAAGAACTCCTTTATACCTATTTCAGAGAGTATAAACTGGCTACAGAAAATGAATCTATGAGTCACCAATTCTGAATGAACATGAGTATAGTCTGCTTCTTTCAATGTAGATTCTTAGGCTTAATGCAATTAATATATCTTTAGAAAAGATGGGAAATTTTTTCCTTAAGCTTGTTTTCAATCAAAATTCACAAGGTTGACTAAACGATAAACAGGAATTAATTAAACTTCATGGTCAAGCAGAAGGAGGGAAAATACTCTATAGATAAGCAACTTAGGAGCTTGCATCTGAGACTGTAATATATATGATTATGGCTGGTTACGAGAACTTCATAATCATCCAAAGTATTGTTTAGACTGGGGAACTTAAAAATGTTGCAAAGCTATTCAGTGGTTCTATTCATCTTATTATTTTAACAGTTTATATGATCCCATAATAAATTTTTCAAAAAGGTTCACTGTTGAATCATGACATTAAAGTGAAGGAGAAAACTTAAGACCCAAGATGAGCTGGGCTTGGTAGCGCATGCTTGTAATCCCAGTACTTGGGAGGCTGAGACAGGAGGATCACAGGTTCAAATCCAGCCTCTGCAACTCTGCGCGGCTTTCAGCAATCTAGTGAGACCCTGTTTCCAAATAAGAAATAAAATCAGGCTGGGGATGTAGCCTGGAGGTAGAATGCCTCTGGGTTCAATCTGCTGTACCAAACAAAACAACACCTACCTCTTGTAGAACTGGGATAACAGGTGGCTTTCTCTGCTGTAGAAAGTACAGCACCATAAGGATATATGCATATGAAGATAAACTTCCCCTGGAAGCATCTCCAATGTCACAACGCTAAAAAAAATACATAACAATTAACATTAAAACTTCAGAGTTTCACTTCATTCAGAAGTATTGACTACTTTGAGACACTACTTTAAAAACCTCACTGAAATGACAAATATCCAAAAGTTCAATAATAAACCATTATAAAGGGTGGGGGAAAACGAGCATTCTCATATATTACAGGTGAAAGTATAAAGCAGTCTTAACTCTATGAAGAACAGTTTGACAATATCAAAATCACAAAAGCATATTTCCTTTGACTTAGCAATTCTGTTCAAAGAAGTTATCTTGCAAAACTGCTCCAAAATGTGTGAAGTTACTTCATAAAATTTTATTGTAGTATTGTTATAAATAATAAAACATCAGAAATAATTTTAGGTTTGTCAGTAAAACACAGGTTAAAAAAACTGAGGACCTCCCACACAAAGGAAGCTCTCAGTAAACTAATATGAAATAATTTCCAAGATCTACTGCTAAGTTTTAAAAAAGAACAATGTTTTCAGTATGTTTACACCTATTTAAAAAAGGAGATAGAAAACGTATGTATTTGCTTGTACTGGTATAATATCGTTCTGAAAGGATACAGAGGAAATGTTAACAATAGTTGCCTTCCAGCAAGAAGCAATAGTTGAACAGGCGACAAGTAAAGAAGGAAGATTTTCCATTTTCCACCATAAATCTCTTTCAGACCATTTGAATTCTGAACCACATGAATATATTTGCTAGTCAAAAATTTAATTAAAAAAATAAACTTAACACTCTTCAAAGACATCTCCCTTTGAAGGAGGGCTTAGCTTGTATCTGTATAAGCTAAAGGAATGATTTATCTGTTGTGAACCACTTGGTTTCGTTACCAAAATTCCATGTAGTTATAAAAAAACCAACATGTGGAGTTATTCTGAGGTGACTCTAGAAAAGTAGCTGTATCAAGTCTTATATGTAGTATGTGCTTGCATGCTTTTCTTTTCTAAGATACTTTCTGTTCAGAAAGGGGTGTGTGTGTGTGTGTATGAATAATAGGAAAATCTAAAAAAAAAAAATGCTTTCCTATTGGAAAGAATGATCTTTATGAAATAAAAACCTGACCAAGGCATTTCCCTACTAAAATTTTTCCCATAAATAAAATCAATATTTACTAAGAAGCTACCATAAAGCAGGCACTATAATGAATATTGTAGAAAAACAGATCCCTGCCCAATAAGAACATTTAGCAAAAGAACAAGAAAAAAAAGTAATGTTATAACAAGTGTTTCAAATAGAAGCATAAGGTTTTACTTGTATTGTTTTCTTAGAAAATTTTATTATTAAGTTCAGATTTCCTAACCCAAAGACTCTTAATAGAATGGTATGTCAACTACCAGGTTAGAGTTGAAAATCATCACTACAGTGAGACATTTTACTACTGAGAAAATGACTAGTGCATTTGTATACAGGCATAGGGCACACATAAGAAAAAGACTACCGACTACCACATTACCCTACTAGGTATGAATTAAATCAATCTAATACTGAGTGCCTTTGTTTTACTTTATTTCATTTATTTTATTTTTGGGTAACATGGATTGAAGCCAGGGGCATTGTACCTCCGAGCTACATTCCCAGCCCTAGATTACAGGTGTGCATCACCACACCTGACTCTGAGTGCTTTTTCAAAGCTCAAGTAGTAATTGGGGAGGCTGAGTCAAGGGGAACACTTGAGTCCAGAAGTTCAAGGCCATCATGGGCAACAAAGCAAGATCCTATCTTTAAAAACAAAAAAGTTATGTAAAAAGAACAAAATATTTTTCACAAGTTTAACATCAGTATGTTTCACTTTAATAATAATGAGTTTTAAAACAAAGCAGACATTAACTTTTTTCATAAATACCTTAGCAAACACTTTCATAGTATATCCCAAGTACTGTACTCGAGGATCAATGGCTGCATAAGTAGCTAGCATTCTTGTGTTATGTTGAGCCTAAAAAATAATTACATATTTGAAAGCATTTGATATTTCCTAAACTTACAAATAAAATGAAAAGAAGATATAATATACTCTAAATAGAATACATAAATGTAAATTTTAAAATTCTTACAAGTCAAATAAAAACTAACCTTCAATCTGAAGGCAACAGCTAGATGATCCATAAAAATACTTTTTCTTTACACTGCTCACATTTGAAATTTTTAAACATACAGGTATAATCAGTAACCTGTACATTTCTTAAATAAAAATGCATCTACACCTGGCATATAAGGAGAAACTTACCAATGTATTATACAAACTAATGTCACCTTCTAACCCACTTCGTCTGTGTTCAAACTTTACTATAGGCACTTTGGCAGTAGTTATAGGCAAAATGTTTCTTAAACCTGTTTAAAAAAAAAAAAAAAAAAAAAGACTTAAGCAAGCTAAATAATTTTCTTAATGCTAAAAAGTATTTTCTTTTAAAGCTAAGATTTAAAAATTATACCTGGATGTCTCTTTAGAATTTTCGCCAAATTTTCAATTATTTCCTTACAATTTAATTTCTAAAAAGCAAAACAAATAATAAAGTTTGATTCAATTATTTAGCTTTGTGTAAATTCTACTTTAATCTAGACATTTCATACTAGTATTTAAAATTTCCAGGCAAAATGTGCTATATAACCTTGGTATTCAACATATGTGGTTCATAGACCTGTAACACCAGCATAATCTAGAAACCTGATAGAAATGTAAAATCTCAGGCCCTTCCCCAGTCTACTGAATCATAATCTGCATTTTATCAAAATCCAAATATAATTCACATGCAGATTAAAGTTTGAGAAGTACAAAGATAGGAGACTTATATCGCATTTAATATGTAAATAAACAACTAGACATGGGTTTAGTAGGGGAAAATAGTACAATGATTAAGAACGCAGACTCTGAATTTAGACAAAGCTGGATTCAAATTTTGCATTAAATATTGACTAGCTGTATCTGATCCTTAACCCTTTTCAGCATCACACTCCTACTCTATAAAATCAAAATAATCACAAATCCCTGCCCTACAAAGTTGTTGGGAGGACTATGAAACATAATTATAAAGCATTCAGCAGCAAGCCTAGTACAAAATGAATTCTCGAAATCTGTGATCTATTTATCATCATAATGTTGATGAAGGGAAAAAAGATAATCCCATTACCAGCACCTATTTCCATAAGGAAATTCTTACCTCTGCAAATTTAATTGTGTTACTTTTTTAAAAACCAGAAAGAGCAGAGCTGATATGGTAATAATAATCAAGCTACAAGAACACAGAAGATAATGGCATTATAAATTAACTGTATTAAGTTGAAGGGTATAAACATCAATCCCAACAGTTATTTTAAAATCATGCTTGCATGAAAACAGTAGCCATTGCCGCTTAACCTGGGGATTTCAAGGGAATTATTAGTTACTAATTCACGCACAATAAACAAAAAAGGAAATTTTTCTCTTTATTATTCCAAGATATCATTATGGTAAATTTTTAAAGTTTCAACAGTGGCTTATCTGGAATATTTTATTCTTCTTAATTGTTTCAACTTTCCAAATGTAAATGGTAGAGATTATATATGATCCACAAATCCTTAGTGATTAGAAGTCTGATTATTAAATTTTACATAGATGATATCTAAAACTCTTAACTTCTCCCTCAATAAAAACCATTTCCTAGCCGGGCGTGGTGGCGCATGCTTGTAATCCCAGCATTCGGGAGGCTGAGACCAGAGGATCCGGGTTCGGGGCTAGCCTCAGCTACCTAGTGAGGCACTCCGCAACTTAGCGAGACCCTGTTTCAAAATAAAGAATAAAAAATAGGGCTGGGGGTGTAGCTTGGAGGTAGAATGCCCCTGAGTTCAATCCCCAGTACCGCAAAAAAAAAAAAAAACATTTCCTATTCCCTTGATTCTTGCTCTTCAAAATGAAGAATAGCAGTGTCTTCCCAGTAGGTGGCAATAGGCAGAAGTTAGTTAAGGAGAACAAAATATTTACAACTTTTCAGTTTCTTTATAGGACAAAAAGATGTTAACATCACAATCAATTTCTTAGGGCCAAGCTGGGTGTGGTGGTACATGCCTGTAATTCCAGCACTTGAGAGAGTGAAACAGGAAGATCTCAGGTTCAAAGCCAGCCTCACAACTTAGGGAAACCCTGTTTCCAAATAAAAAATAAAATAAGGCTAAGGGAATAGCCCAGAGATAGAAGGCCCCTGGGTTCGATCCCCAGTACCACCAGAGAGAAAAAAAAAAATCTTAGAGCCAGAAATAAGGATCTACCAGGCACCAACTGCCATCTTTATTCTAGGTCTAACAATTTAATAACCATTTTTTGAAAGAACTATTTCAGAAACACACAGGTACACTGTTCTGCTAATATTATCTTATAATGTAACAGAGGCTATACTGACACCACTATAGATGCCAGAAGCTTGGCCTCACCCCAATCTTGCAGCAGTCCCTGATTTTGAAACATAAATAACAATAGTTATGCTAGGAAAGGACATCTATGAGGATCCCCTCCCTTTTCTAATTGCTGCTACAAAGGCATGGGACATTTCTTCCCTGCCCAATAAGTCCCTTTCTTCACTGGTGTTTGGACAATCTCGTTCCCACTACTGAGGCCTGGTACACAACGAGGAAAGCTTAAGTACCCACTCTCACTGCTGAGACTGCACTGGGGGAAGGTGTGCTCCTGGCATCTCAAGGTGGAACTCAGAAAGCTTTCAATTTATAAAGTAGTGGTTAGGTTCTACAGTACTATTAGTACTATATTTCAGCTACATTATGGGTTAAAAAAATTACAGAGAGGCAGTGAGATACAATGGAAAGAGCATGAACTCTGGAGTCAGACAGACCTGGGTATGAATCCCGGCTCCAACACTTACTAGCTGTGTGAACTTGGACAAGTCAGTTTATCTTTCAAAGCCTCAGTTTCCTCATCTGTAAAATGGGGGAAATAATACCTACCTCGAAGGTGGGTGTAAGATTGAAATGAGATAATGTATGTATAAGTGTATACGGGGGACTCAATAAATGTTAGTTCCCCTTCCCACCCAAAATAAGTTTCTAAATTTTCATTTGTAACATTGCTTCTATGGTAAAAGAAATTAAGTATCCCAAAATTATATTTAACTTTTAGAACACAATCATTTATAAGTTAGATGACTACCTGGATTTTCTATCTAGTGATACAAAGACATCACCTAATGGAAGAGATATGGAAAGACAGAACAGAGTAAGCAAGATCAACATTCACTACCAAACCAAAGCACCAGTTTCTCGTTGGTTATAATGAAAAAAAATCTGACTTTATATTAACTTTTCCCAAAATTTATTAAAAAGCATTTATAACTCTGATGACCTGGCTTTGGGAATATAAAGTGACTAAAACTATATGCTTACTTAAGATTTGAATATCTTCTAAATTGATGCTAATGCTTTTTTACATTTCAAATGTTGCTATTGCTAATATATTTATACCAAAAAAATGACATCACATATTTTTATCAATATTACATATAAAAATAAAATTAGAATCATTAGACTTCCACATTCACTTCCAAACACTAACTCTTACCTCTGCATTTTCATGGCCTTCCAGGGTCATACAAATATCCAAATCACTATCACGAAATCCAAATCCATTCTTAGAAGAGCCAAATAAACACAATCTTGCCTTTTCTAAGAAATGAAAATAAAAATAAAAAGTCTTATAACTGGCAAAGAAGAAGAGTCTTCTAACGTCTAATGGCCTAATACAAATTGATCTTTTCCACTTCTATGGCTTAAATTACCTACAACTGGAAGATATACTGAGAAATTTCAAAAGATCTATCTCAAATGTAGGTGTCTGCTCAAGTTCCCAAATCCATTTATTCAACTTCACTTTCTACTTTCCCAGACATCATAAATCTAACATGTCTAAACTAAAATACCAACTTCACCCCAAACCTATACTCCTTATTCTCAGCAAATAGTATCAGTTGTCTAAATAAAAAATATATATAAGATCCAGCCAGTCATGGTGGCACACACCTGTAATCCCAGTACTTGGGAGGCTGAGAAAGGAGGACGGCAGGTTTGAGGGAAGTTTAAGCAACATAGTAAGACTCTTAAGTATCCTAGCAAGACCCTGTTTCAAAACAAAACAAAAAAATTTTAAATGGCTGAGGATGTAGCTAGGAAGCAGAATGCTTCTGGGTTCAAATCCCCAGTACCACAAAAAAAGAAAACAACACATCTCTCTCAACCTCCACATACAAATAATCACTGAAACCTTTAACTTTTCCCAACCTAAATCCATCTACCCACTTTGACTCATTGCCAATATCACTACCAATAACTAAGATCAATATCTGAGAATTTACATCTTGAAAACAAACTAATTCTTTCAGGGCACAATTCAAGTAGTTTTATAAACATGACCTTAATACACAGGATTAACTAATTTTCCTCCAACAATGAGTGACTAATCTACTAAATATAAATTATGATAGGGTTATTCCTTCACATTTAAAGTTCTTTAATAGCTGGATGTGGTGGCGTACACTTGGGGAGGCTTAGACAGGAGGATTGCAGGTTCATGGCCAGCTTCAGTTACTTAGCGAGGGCCTCAGCAACTTAGTGATACCCTATCTCAAAATAAAGAAAAAAAAAATAGAGTTATTGGTATGGCTCAGAGGTAGAATGCCCCTGGGTTCAATCCCCAGTACCACACATACAAAAAAAAAGTTCTTCAATAACTACTGCTACTTCAAATACAGTGCAACTTAATAGGGTTGGGATGCTGGGCAGGGTGACACATGCTTGTAATCCCAGTACTTGGGAGGCTGAGACAAGAGGATTATAGGTTTGACATCAGCCTCAGCAACTTAGTGAGGCCCTCTGCAACTTAGTGAGACCCTGTTTAAATAAAAATAAAATAGGATAGGGGGTATAGCTTGGAGATGGGATGTCTCTGGATTCAATATCCAGTGCTTAAAAAAAAAAGAGAGAGAGAGTTGGGATCTTTTTCCGCTTATTATTAAGCAGGCTATACATGTAGGTAGCAAATTCTACATCAATCTTCCATCTAGTTCTGATGCCCCACTTGAAATTTCAATGACAGCTATAAGACAAAAGAAGCTAAGATTATCAGCATATAAAAATGAGTGTGAATTTAATAAGAACTTAGTCAATACTTTGTGTTAAAATATAACTTAAAAATAGAATCTTATAGCATATAACAGATCATCTTTTAAAAGTATAAACTTATTCTGATTATAAATTAACTTTGTCCTTTTCTAAAACATTTGGCCATAAATTTCTTGATTCTTCATGCTCATCCTGAAAACCCGGTCTTCAGGCTATTTCTACCATCTCATTAAAGAGCACCACGTAATTACTGGAGTGAAAACCTTGATTTCTTTCTTTCTTTCACATCTCACATGTAATGAATGCATCAGTAAATCCTATTGGCTCTATCTTTAAAATATATCCCAACTCCACTTCTCATCTCCCAAAGCACTATTATATCTCATCTGAACTTATTCATCAGCCTCCTAAATGTTTTGCTTGCTTCTACTCTTATGGTCCTACAATCTATTCTCTAAGATCATTTAATTTAATTGCAAAACACCCTCCTCCAAAGACTCTCATTAGGCACTCAAAGTAAAATATAAAGTCCTTCTACAAATATCTATAGGTTCTAATGATGTAATCCCTAGGTTATGGTCTACTTCACATATTCCACTCCAACAGTGCCTCCTGGCTGGTCTTTAAACATGACAAAAATAATCTACTTTTGGTGTTTGTACTCGTCTTTCTCTATAAAAAGTCCTCTCCTTAGATATTCACAGAACTTAGATATGCTCCTTCATATTATTCAGGATTCTATTCAAATGCCACCTTATCAGAGAGATGTGTCATAACAACCCATCACTTCCCAATTATCTCCTGTGTTCTGACAGCATTTATTATTTGCTGGTAAAATATTATGTGTTTCTTAGTTGGCCTTCTCCTCTATGAAATATATACTTCATAGGTTTCATCTGCCTTACTGGCACTGTATTCCCAGAAACTATAACACATAACATTCAATAAACATTTTTAAAATATATGAATAAAATTCAAAACCAGTGACCCCAGTAACAAAAGCAATCTATTTTTAACCTATGACATACCATCATATTCTTTTTGGATAAATTTTTCCAAGCCAATTAAAATTTGCTCCCTGTTGTGTTGTTCAGAGAAGGGTGGTGATAATTCATCTAGGTTAAAAAAAAGAAGAAGAAAAGTAAGAAAAAAGAAAAGGATAACAGAATCTGACATATCTTCAAGTTTTTACTCCAAAATTTTTTACTTAAAATTTCATTTTTTGTTGGCTTTTCTGACTTTAGAACCCTAAGAAAGAGGAGAATGGCAAAAAATAATTTTAAAAGATCTATGTACATTTCACATAATTTTCCTTATAAGATATCTATAAATATATTTATTTTTCAAACTATTTAATACTGTTTTCTTCAGAGTCCATTCTCTCTCATACTCATGTTTGTTTTTCCCTCCTGCTAAGACTGTATTTCTATTATTACCATAAGCACCTGGCCATTCAAATCTAACAGTTTTCTTAAACAACAGTTAAGATTTATATCTTTCCTATAAAATAATATGTCTCACCACAGCCCTAATCCTCCTTTCTCAGCCTCCCAAGTACATATATATATATATATATATATATATATATATGTTCTTTTTTAAAGTACATTGAGAAAAACTGCAAGAATTTTGAAGCAAAAGTTCAAATAATGCTAAGTCTACATATGAAAATATCATTGTCAATCTCACTAACATGTATGGGGGAAGCCAGATGAGGGAGGTATATCTGGGAAGAAACCTACCAACTGATGTGTGTATGTATGTGTGTACCACCTTGAAACTCACTATGATGTATAACTATAACGCACCAATAAAAGTATTTAAAAAATGCAAAAAAAAAAAAAAAGCACCATGATCTAATCATTCTACTCCTAATATTTACCCAAGAAAAAACAGAGGGGTATGTCCATACCTAGACCCATACATACCCATATACATGTACAGGCATGACAGATTTAGTTGTAACAGCCAAAATTTAGAAATGAACCAAACATATATCAATAGGAAAGCAGATGGAACAAATTATAGCATGTCCATACAACGGAATAGTTAAAAGAAATAAATCACTGTTACAACATGAATGAATCTCAAATAACTAGGCTGAATGAAAGAAGCCAGGCAGTTTCTCCTCCTATTCCGTATAATTCCATTTATATAGAACTCTAAAAAAATGTAGTGACAGAAGCAGTTAAGTGATTGCCTGGAAAGAGGCAGGGATGGAGTAGGGTAGGAAAAAGGCATTACAACGGGACACTACATGTTACAATATCATAAATTTTATCTTACCTGAACACAGCAAGTAATTCATAAATGTTTACTGAGTAAAGGTGCATCGTAGGTACCCCATAAATGTTTGCTAAATAAAAGCATGCAAGACTTCTCCCAAAGTATTTTTATACCCTTCTTTCTTTCTCATACCCTACCTACCCACTCAAAGGCAGTTAATTTCTGAAACATACACTATGCTTCTATGCATAATCTTCTATATCTGAAAATGAAGTTGAAGGTCCATCTCAAATACCACATTAGGCCGGGCATGA
>PVLC010017748.1:17332-33354 GCA_004027655.1 Graphiurus murinus
CTTGTAATCCCAGCATTCGGGAGGCTGAGACCGGAGGATCCGGGTTCGCGGCCAGCCTCAGCTACCTAGTGAGGCACTCCGCAACTTAGTGAGACTCGGTTTCAAAATAAAGAATAAAAAATAGGGCTGGGGGTATAGCTCGGAGGTAGAATGCCCCTGAGTTCAATCCCCAGTACCGCAAAAAAAAAAAACAAAAAAACACACATTAATCCCAATACTCTTGATCTATCTCAGTTAAATTGGTTGGCACTGCATTGTTTATCGCTACTATAGCACATGACAAATTCTGGCTTCCACTTACGGCAATTTACATACAAGTCTTATACATCCATCTAGAGCAGTGCTGGCCAAGAGCACTGCAATGACAGAAATGTTCTCTATCTCGACTGTCTGATGCAGTAGCCAGTAGTTACATCTAGCTATGGAGTACTCAAGAAGTTATCTAGTATAACTGAGGAACTTACTAATTTTGCTAAATTTTAACTGATTTTAATTGAATATCCACATATAGCTAGTAATTACCATATTACACAGATCAAACCCACAGTCTAAATTCTTAAAAGCTACACATATGGACACAATTATATTCCCCTCGGCCAGGCGTGGTGGCGCACGCTTGTAATCCCAGCATTTGGGAGGCTGAGACCGGAGGATCCGGCTTTGTGGCCAGCCTCAGCTACTTAGTGAGACCCAAAAAATAGGGCTGGGGGTGTAACTTGGAGGTAGAATGCCTCTGAGTTCAATCCCCAGCGCCGCAAAAAAATAAAAAATAAAGAAAATAAAGCACTTACCAAAACACCTTTTGCATACTAAATCAAGTATTTCCCGAAATCGGTTTGTCATTGGTGGTAGAGGTTTTAGATCAATTTTCCTGAAATCCTCTGGGCAATCATTTTTTGAATGACCATCCTTTTTGCAGATGCTGCATACTATCGTTGGTGGCTATAAAAAGATAAAATATATATGTATATATATAAATAATAAATCTAAACTTTTGAGGCACTTCATCACTTAGAAATCAGATCTGTAAACAATCTTTTATGCAACTGTTCTTATAACCTGTGCTTTTAGGAGATTAAAAAAACTGTTAAATAAATGTAATCAATATAAAAACTTTTTTGGGCCAACCACAGCCACACACAATGATAATGTTAACTTGAATAATTAAATTTAACTGAAGATGTAAGATACTGAAAATAATAGGAGAAACAAAAGGTATGGGTTAATTTAAACAGCTTGATCAGCTTCCTAAGGGAAATACATACATTGTATCTTTAATTTACTAATATCTAACAAAGTAATTTATAAGGAAATTTCAATTCACTCTGAACATTTTTTATCTTCAGAATCAATCCTCACTTTACTGGAACCTTAGGGGCATTCTACATCTAAGATACACCCCCAACCCTTTTTATTCTTTGGTTATGAAACAGAGTCTTGCTTAAGCTGCTGAGTCTGGCTTTGAACTTGAAATCCTATTGTCTTGACCTCCCAAGTGGGATTAGAGGCATTTGCCAGCACACTCAGCCAATCCTACTTTAAAAGTAGAGGAGCCGAGCATGGTGGTGCATGCCTGTAATCCCAGTACTTGGGAGGCTGAAACAGGATAATAGGTTGGAGGTCAGCCTCAACGATTTAAATTGTGAGAGCCTGAGCCAGGCGTGGTGGCGCACACTTGTAATCCCAGTACTTGGGAGGCTGAGACTGGAGGATCTAGGTTCTCAGCCAGCCTCAGCTACTTAGTGAGGCCTTCTGCAACTTAGTGAGACCCTGTTTCAAAATAAAGAATAAAAAATGGGGCTGGGGGTGCAGCTCGGAGATAGAATGCCCCTGGGTTCAATCCCCAGTACCACACACCCCCCCAAAAATTGTGAGACCCTCAGCAGCTTAGTGAAACCCTGTTTCAAATTAAAACAGAAAGGGCTGGAGGTATAGTTAAGAGGTAGAATGTCCCTGGGTTCAATCCCTAGTACCAAAACTAGGCAGAAAAGTAGGAACAAGGCACAGTGGTACACACTTATATTTCCACTACTTGGGAGGCAAACATAGGATCACAGGTTAGAGGCCAGCACATGTTAACTTAGTGACACCCTATTTCAACATAAATAAATAGAGGGCTAGGTGTGTGGCTCAGTGGTAGAATGTCCCTGGGTTAATTTCCCGTAAAACACACACAAATAGAAAAGTAAGGCTGGGATGTAGCTCAGTGGTACAGAGCTTGCTCAATATATGTGAGCCACTGAGTTTGATCCCCAGCATACAAAAAATCAACAAAAAATAAAAATAGAGAAGTTAAAGCTCCTATTACTTATAAGGGATAATACAAAATCCAAAGAAGCTCAATGCCTGAAACAGAATCTAGATTCTTCATTTTTTAGGTTCCTGATTTTAGTTTCCCTCACTACTTTTAGTATCTTATACTCTCTACAAAACAAAAACAATAAACAACAACAAAAACTTTAAAATAGAATACTGTTAGAATTCAAAAACTTGAATTCTTTTTGTAAGAAAAATAATTATATGTATAAAGATAAACAAAACTTAAAATATGTGCTGCTAAATTGATTTTCATAAAATGTTGAAGGAATCTCTTCCTGTATGAGAAAGTAAAGGAAAACAACTAGTAGAAGAATGGTAAAATCTTTTGGTGCTTTACATGCATTATTTAAAGGTACTATAGAATACATGCAAAAAGTAAAAGACAAATACCCACCAAAATCATTCCAAAACAACAGTCACTACCACAGAAGCTGTTTTACACCTCTAAATCTCAAAACTATAAAAGAAATACAATCATTCAGTAACCACAAAATCTTACAGATTGCTTACAAAGTATATCCTACCTTGCCAGAAGTTAAAATAAACTTATCAAACACATAATGTAATTCCTGGGAGGGGAGGGTATCATCTTCATTAAGGTCAGATGCAACTTCTGTAGCTTTGCAGTTGCAAGAGGTAGTGGATGTGTCGGTGCACACAATTTGATGTGAACTCTCTATTCCAGCAGATTTGTCTGGGTCAGGGGACCCAATGCAATTACATTGGCTGAACTCCTTTTTTAAACTAGTTTCTAAAGATGATAAGTCATTCTGTTTCTTAACTAATTTGAGCTCTAATTCACTGCCTTTAATGGCAGTAGAAAGAGATGAAGATTCCTGTCCATGGTCAGGCAAACCTAGTTCATTTACAAGCAAACTGTCACTGTCAATGATACATCTCTGTGATGTACATTCCATTTCATCATTTTTATCAGGTTGACCTCTTTCTATATTAATTTTTTCTGTGCTTTCTCCATGGAGATTGCAACAATTCACCATACTGTCAGACTTCACTGGTTTCTTACTGCTTATTTTCCCCTTCTCTTTTTTCTTGAAATCCACTGTAGTCTTATTTCCACCCTTTCTCTGAGGGCAGGCAAAATACCGGTAAGCTGCCCTGAATCTCTCCACAACATATTCGTAAACAAGCTGGCTGTTCAAGCTCCGTGCAACATTCCTCTTGACTGAAAATGGATCTAGTAAAAAAGAAAATAATCAGTAACTAAGTCTCCACTAACAAACTACATTTCCAAGCTTGTACAAATAGCTCTTAACTGTTAGACTGGGTTTTTCTAACCTAGATTCCCAGTGATGGCTCCTGAAAATAAAAGAGTAGGAAAAAACAACAGCAATACTTTTCTTTTGTTTCTTCCATAAAACAAAAGGCTAAAAGAAAAAAGGGAGGAGATAATAATAAAGTGATTAATAACAGGATAGGTCAAAAGCCCAGTTCAGTAATTATGGTTTCAATGATAAAATTATTGGAAGAAAGAAGCATGCCACTATGCCTACCTATACACTAGCATTGAATAAAAAATTTCAAACTTCAGGACCCATTAATAATTTTCATCGTACAAATGATGTTTTGGGAATTTGATATGGAATCTTATTTGTCAACATGTTTTTCTTTTCTTTAGCTTAGCTAAGGGGTAACATTTGTAACAGAATATTGGCTGAAGAGTGGCACAAAAAAAGAATAGTTCCCAAATGAAATACAATACATCACCTCACCTTCAATGGCTATTCGTCTTTTAGGCCAGTTTTTGTTCTCTCTTGTTAAAATATCTTGTATCCGTACACATATGACGTATTCTTCCAAAGCAAAATCCAGTGTGTAAAATTTTAGCAGCTCTAGCCATAACTGCCCCAGAGATACCTGATTTGGTGTTTCCAATGTTAAAGGAGACTGGAAAATAAAAAATACTTTTCATTTAAGCTTCACAAAACTATAAAATTTTCAGTTAGAAAGGATCTTAGAGATTATGTTTTCAAAAACTGAGGTTTTGAAAAAAACTATTTTTTTTCCCAAAAAGCAATCTTACTTACTTTTCCATTAAACCAGCAATTCTCAACTTTGACTACACATGAGAATCACCTGGTAAACATTAAAGTACACTAATACCTGAATTCCACATCATTCCCAAGGATCTGATTTAACTGAGCTGGGCTTCTTGACTGGGCACTGAGATTTTTAAGAATCCTTAAAATGATTTTCATGTACAGCCAAGGCACCAAACCACTGGTTAACTACCACCACAACTTTTCATTGCAATAATTACTTAGAAATCTAAGTAAGTATCCTGAGAACAGGGAATCAAAAATGCTTTTATTCAGACATTTCTTTAGAATCTACTATGTCCCTGGCATTGCACTGGGGATGTCACAAAATAATGAGAACTTACATTTATATACCATGCTATTCACTCTTCTAAGAGCTGCACATATATTAACAGTTCTAACAATTCTATGAAGTAGATACTATCAGCAAGAACTTGACTCAAGATTACCCAGCTACTGGGTCCATATTGTGAATCTTCAAAGACAGAGAGATAATTTAACAATTATAGTGAAGGTTGCATGCCAAAATGGAACTCTTAAGTCAAAAGGGTCATAAGAGAAGAGGTAATATCTGAATTCCAAAGGAATTATCTAGATGAAGACTGGTGAAAGGTGACCCCTATGCAGCATAAAGGCACGAAACAGTCATTCACGCATTCAATTCTGTATAACTATTCATTAAGTACAACTATGTACCAGGCAGTATAGTAGGTACTTGGGATATACCTTTAAAAAAAAGCCAGGAAGCCGGGCATGGTGGCGCACACTTATAATCCCAGCACTTGGGAGGCCGAGACCAGAGGATCTGGGTTAGCAGCCAGCCCTCAGCTACCTAGTGAGATACTCCGCAACTTAGTGAGACCCTGTTTCAAAATAAAGAATAAAAAACAGGGCTGGGGGTATAACTCGAAGGTAGAATGCCCCTGAGTTCAATCCCCAGTATCGCAAAAAAAAAAAAAAAAAGCCAAGAACATTGCCTTTATGGAGCTTACTTTCTAAGGAAAGAAGATAAACACAATAGGTAAATTACATTAGTAAATTAGAAAAAGTGCAATGGGGAAAAAATGTTGAGTAAGATTAAAAAAAATGGGAGTATGGGAGAAGGATACAATGTTAACTGAGTGGTCAGAATCACATTTGTGATTCTTCAGAAAGCATAATCTGAAGAAAAGGGAAAAGTTCTAAGAACAGGGAACAAATACAGGAAACACACTCAGTAGAAATGTGATTAGACTTAAAACCATGAAAGCTAGTGTTGTAGAGTAAAAGGAAGAGTAGGAGAAGAAAACAAAGAGCTAGCCAGTAAGGACTGTTTGCCTTTTATTCTAAATGAAATAAGGAGCAACTTTTGAAGTATTTTTTAGTGTGGGGAATGGGAATGGCATGATCTTACTTAATTTTTAGAAACAACCATTCAGACTATTATGAATGGACTATAACATAAGGGGTAAGGGGAGATTGCAGGGAAATCTGTTAGGAGATTATGGCAGTAATCCAAGCCAGAAATGATAGTGACTAGGACCAGGATGGTCAACAGTGGAAGTGGTAAAAGGTGATCAAATTCTCGCTATATTCTGAAGTAGAGATGACAGGAATTCCTGATAGACTTGATATGGGATATGAAAGAAAGGAGAAAATGGTGACTCTCCGGATCTTAACTGAACAACTCTAAGAATGGAGTGCCATCAACTGAGTTGGGAAGCTGCATATGAAACAAGTTTGAGGGGAAGATCAGGATTCAATTTACACACAAGACATCTAAGTAGAGACACTAAATGGGTAATGAGATGTACAATTATGGAGTGCAAGAAAAGGTCTAGCTAGAGATTTAAATTTAGGAGTCATCATTTTACAGATGGTACTTAAAATCTAAGGGATTGGATATGATTACTCCAGGAGCAAGAAACATAAGAAAAAAGGGACCAGGGTCCCAGACCTATAGCACTTTAACATTAAAAGACTGGAGAAGAAAGGAGGAACCAGCAAAGGAAAAGAATAACCAGCTATGGAGTGGTATCCTGAAAGTCAAGTGAGGAAATTCTCCCAAGAAGAGAGTAATCAACTACAAATGTTGATGATAAGTCAATCAAAAGTTAAAAAATTGAGAAATGACTATTGGATTTAGCAACTTAGAAGTTACTGATATTAATTTTTCAAGTTTTGGCAGATTGATGGTGTAGGTTAGGGGAACATAGAAAAATTCAAAATGGTGAACATTGGCAGTTCTTCAAGATGTTTTACTGTAAAGGAGAGCAAAAGAATAGCTGAGAGGAGAAGGGGTGCAAAGAGTTTTCTTTCAAATTGGATAAATAAGCTGGCCGTGGTGGCACATGCTTGTAATCTCAGTACTTAGGAGGCTGAGATAGGAAGATCACAGATTCTTGGCCAGCCTCAGCAACTTGTGAGGCCTTCTGCAACTTAGTGAGACCCTGTTTCAAAATAAAGAATAAAAATATCAGGCTAGGGGTGTAGCTCAGAGATAGAAGGCCCCTTGGTTCCATCCTCAGTACCACAAAAAAAATAAATAAATAAAATTGGATAAATAGAAGAATGCTTGAATCAGCAGTGAATGAAAAATTGATAATTTAGGACAAAAAGAAGAATTTCTGGGGTAATATTATGGAACAGACATGAAGGGAGAGGACTGAAAATACAAGTGAATGAGATGACAAGATTAAAACATTGGAAGTTCCTTTATGAAAGCAGACAGAAAGATAGAATATGTAAATTCAGATGATAGCAGATAGTGGTGAGTGTGTATAAGCTCCCTTTTGATTGCTTCTATTTTCTCAGTGACATAATAAGCAAGATTATTAGCTGAGAGTTTTGGTGGCTTGAGGAGAAAGTATAAAGTAGTCTAAAAAACTGGGAGAGAGTGAATACAGTAGAGAAATATATCTAGGGAACTACAATAATTCAATATGTTAGAGAAATGGTTTTGGAAATGTTCAGACTTCTGTAATAACATCTTTCCACTCAGAAAACTTCTATCCAGAGACTGTAGATCCAGACCAGACTTCTGGAGGACACAACCCATGTATATGGGTTCTCATTATCTAAAGATAATGCCTGACACATAGCAGGTCCTTAATAAATGAATGTTGAATGATTAAATGAGCAAGTCACCATCTCAGTGAGCAAAGGGCATTTCTTCACCCAATCTAACAATATAATTCCCTAATGGAAAAGTTTTGGTCAGAGCCTAACTTCTGAAAGAAATGTTCCTTGTTTAGATGAAAAAAGACACAAAGAATTGCTTTGACATAATTCAAACAATTCAAGTTTTCCAAAATGAGGTATAAATTCATTAGAGAATCTCAGTAATGAAAAACTAAACCAGATCAACCCCTCACTTTATAGATGAGGTAAATGAGGCCAAGAGGCTTGCTTAAGGTCAGTAAATCTACTATTGAAATAGCTTCAAAGTTATCACAAATTCTACAGATATAAAAGCCAAAAACAAAACAAAATAAAAGCTTACTTTGCCATGTTTTTCCTTCATGGCATTACTTTGGTTGTCTGTTTCTGTCTTCTTGGTATCATCTTTTGGTTGGTCTGCCTTAGCTTTGTTTTCCTCAGCAATTGAGTTTTTCTCAGTTGCACTACTTGAATTATATTCCCACTTCACAAACTTTTCTTCTACTATGCCCTTCAGCTGAAAGTCATCCATTCTTTTTGGGTCAAAGCCTTCAATCTATATAAAAAGGCATTCCAAATTGGTAATGGAAAAATTATTAAAAAAAAAAAAAAAGATGGACAAACAGACAAACCAGAACTCCAGCTTGAAATGTTTGAGCAGAGCACACTGAAAGAGCAAACTATGTGTATACATGCACATATATGTCACAAACTCATGCTTACCCAACTTCCAAGTAAGCAAGGAAGAAGAGGGGGTTTTCTTTGTTGCAGAAAAAACATCACCATTAAAGCAAAGCAGTAAGAAGGAATTCCACCATCTGTTTGGGAGTCAATATAGCACAACTGCAAAATCAAAGAGAAGAAAGTATTAGCATTTAGCTTTCTTTTTTTTTTTTTTTTTTTTTGGTACTGGGGATTGAACGGGCATTCTACCTCTGAGCTATACCCCCAGTCCTATTTTTTATTCTTTATTTTGAAACAGGGTCTCACTAAGTTGCGGAGGGCCTCACTAGGTAGCTGAGCCTAGCCACGAACCCGGATCCTCCAGTCTCAGCTTCCCAAATGCTGAGATTACAAGCATGCGCCACCACGCCCAGCTAGCTTTCTTTAATATTCACAATAAAAGTAGCTTGGTTTTACTGTCTTAATCGCTGTAAGAAGCCGGGCATGGTGGTGCACACTTGTAATCCTAGTACTTGGGAGGTTGAAACAGGAGGATCGCAGGTTTGCAGCCAGCCTCAGCTACTTAGTGAGGCCCTTCGCAATTTAGTTTTTATTCTTTATTTAAGATAAAGAATAAAAAATAGGACTTGGGGTGTAACTCGGAGGTAGAATGCCCCTGGGTTCAATCCCCAGTATCACAAAAAAAAAAAAAAAGTTTAAACAAACAACATTGAAAAATATGAGAAATAACCTGAAATCTCATTGCCCTGAAGTAATAACCATTAACATGTTGGTGACCATCTTGTCACTTATTTCTTTAAACATATAAATGTACATACATATTTTGATTAAATGGAATAATATTATACATAGTACTTTTTTTAGTACCTTTCAAAAAAATTGTACCAGGATTGTGGTACACACCTGCAATCTCAGTACTTAGAAAGCTGAGACAGGAGGATCACAGGTTTGAGGACAGCCTCAACAAACATCAAGACTCTCGGCAACTTAGCAAGACCCTGTTTCCAAAAAAATTGTTGGGCATGGAAGCACAAGCTTGTAATCCCAGTACTTGGGAGACTGAGACAGGGCAATCACAGGTTCGAGGACAGCCTCAACAAGTAACAAAGACTCTCATCAACCTAGTGAGACCCTGTTTCCAAATTAATTAAAACACTGGCTAGGGGTATAACTCAGAGGTAGATGCCCCTGGTTCAATCTCCAGTGCCACAGAAAAAAAAGAAAAGTCCCGTTTTGGGGGGAAAATGGTCAAAGAAAAGAGTAGCATCGATATCCCATCTGTAGACACCCCCCTCATCCACCCTGATTCCTGCTTTTCTTCCTAGCTGTACACAGAATAATTCAGATCCATGAATTCTCCTCCTCTATCAATACCCTCTTAGTTTTATTTGCATAAAGTTGAGAATTTACTCATCACTAGTTTAACAAGTGATCACAAGTTCTTTCTGGTATTTGGATGTGGTAATACTGGTAATTATCACTTCTTTCCCAACCCCTATACCAAATAAATGAACACAAGTAACTATAGGCCCTATAAATACAATTTATTTATTTATTTTTGTGGTACTAGCTATTGAACACAAGGGCATTCTACCTCTGAGCTACACCCCCAGCCCTGTTTTATTTTTATTTTGAAACAAGGTCTGACTAATTTTATGAGAGTCTCACTACTTGCTAAGACTATTCTCAAACCTGCAATCCTTCTGTCTCAGCCTCCAAAATCCTGGGGTTACTGGCATGTGTCACCATACCCGGCTAGAAATACAAATTAATTTTAACTTAAGAAACTTAGAAAACTAATCCTCAGCTATTGCCCAATTAGAAACTATGTCAGTTATCAATGAGTTAGAGAAAAGATAATAATATTCATATATATATAGGAAAAATATGCCAACAAAAGAACTTTCACTTACATACCATATCTTACAACCTTACAATTTTAATTTAGAGTCTAAGAGTGAAAACTTGCGCCTCATATATTAAGATATACTATAGAAGAAGACTAAAGTGAAAAATATTCTAAAATATATCAATAGGTCAGCCAGGCACGGTAGTGCACAATTGTAATCCCAGTACTTGGGAGGCTGAGACAGGAGGATCACAGGTTTGTGGCCAGCCTCAGCAACTTAGTGAGGCCCTCTGAAACTTAGTGAGAACTTGTTTCAAATTAAAAAAAATAATAAAATATAGGGGCAGGGGTGTAACTTGGAGAAAGAAGGCCCCTGGTTCCATCCCCAATACCAGAATATATAGGTCTACATTATATACAATATATTATATACAATATATAGGTCTACATTATACACAATTTTACTTTTCATGGTTTTGGTTATCTGCAGTCAACCATGTCCAAAAACACTAAATGGAAAATTCTAACAATAAAAATTTCCTAAGTTTTACCAGGTGCGATGATGTTCACCTATAATCCTAGCTACTCAGGGGGCTGAGGCAGGAGGATCATAAGTTTGAGACCAACCTACACAATTCAGCAAGACCAAGCCTCAAAAAAAATTTTTTTTCTTTTTTTTTTTTTCACAGTACTGGGGACTGAACCCAGGGACATTCTACCTCATAGCTACACCTCCAGCCCTATTTCTTATTCTTTATTTTGAAACAGGGTCTCACTAAGTTGCAGAGGGCCTCACTAAGTAGCTGAGGCTGGCCATGAACCTGTAATCCTTCTGTCTTAGCTTCCCAAGTACTGGAATACAAGCATGCGCCACCATGCCTGGCTAAAATAAAATTTTTTAAAAAGAGCAAGAGGTGGGCATGGTGGTACATATCTGTAATCCCAGTACTTGGGTGGCTGAGACAGGAGGATTGCAGGTTCAAGGACAGCCTCAACAATTAGACTCTCAGCAACCTAGTGAAACCCTATTTCCAAATAAGAAATAAAATCAGGCTGGGGATGTAGCTCAAAGGCAGAATGCCTTTGGGTTCAATCCCCAGTACCACAAAAAAAAGAAAACTTTTATTACATTATGTTGTTATAATTATTCTATTTTATTAGTAATTGTTGTTGTTAATCTTTTACTGTATCTTATTTATAAACTAAATTTTATCATAGATATGTACATATAGGAAAAAACATAATATATATATATACAATTCAGTACTAACCAACATTTCAAGCAGCACTGGGGATCCTGGAATGAATGCCCTGTGGATAAGGGGGAACTACTGAATGCCTATGAAATTATTTTTATCCATAAATCAGAACCTGCCATATCACTTTCTGTCTGGCACAGATAACTATTTTGCACCTTATGATTTATTTTATGTGTCAGTACCAGAAAAAGCCTGACTTATTTTGAAGATTTGGTACTTTGCTTCCATTCCACTTACCTTAGCCCAATATCGAAAGGCTAACACCAAAGGAATAAAGACAGGTTCCATTTTGCCAAGAGCAGCAAGTAAATCAGTAGTCAGACATGCCATATCATTTCCTGCACTCACTCTACAAAGCAAACCACTGTGAATGAAAAAGAAACAAGTTTTACTGTATGAATACCGTAAAAAGAAGAGTGCTCTAAATCCTGTGGCTTTCCTTTCTTTATTCTTCTCCTTTTCTTTTCTTTCTTTTTTTTTTTTTGTACTAGACTCCCAGCCCTTTTTATTTGTTAATTTGAAAAAGGGTCTCCTAAGTTGTTGAGGCTGGCCTCAAACTTGAAATCTTCCTGTCTTAGCCTCTCAAGTACTGGGATTACAGCCTGTACCACCATGCCCGGCTGTAATCTGTAGCTATTCTTTCTAGTCACATTTTAAGCCCAAAAAGTCATAGTAAAAACAAATATATTAATAAAATTAAAGCTAGATGGGTGTGGTGGCACATGCTTGTAATCCTAGTACTTGGGAGATGAGACAGGAGCCTCAGTTACTTAGTGAGGCCCTTGGCAACTTAATGAGACCTGTTTCAAAATAAAGAATAAGAAATAGGGCTGGAGGTATAGCTCGGAGGTGGGATATCCCTGGGTTCAATCCTCAGCACCACAAAAAAAAAAATAAAAAATTAAATTAAATTAAAGCTAACTTAAATCTATATATCATTACTAGAATTCCTTATAAATTCAAGAAAGAAAGCTGGGCATGGTGGCACACACTTGTAATCCCAGTACCTGGGAGGCTGAGACAGGAGGATAGCAAATTCAGTGAAGCCCTGCTTCCAAATAAAAAATAAAATGGGGCTGGGGGTGTATCTCAGAGGCAGAATGCCCCTGGGTTCAATCCCCAGCACCACAAAAAAAAAAAAAAAAGTAAAAAATAAAAACTATATTCTAATATTGTGAGGTTCTTGGCAAAAGAAGCTATATCTTATTTATGTTTGTATCCCTAAAGTAGTACAGTACCTACAAATAAATAAATGTTCCACTGTTGAATAGCCATGTGTAATGGTTCATGCTTGTAATCCCAATACTTGGGAGGCTGAGACAGGAGGATTGGAAGTTTGTGGCCAGCCTCAGCTACTTAGTGAGGCCCTCCACAGCTTAGTGAGAGAGACACTGTTTCAAAATAAAGAATAAAAAATAGGGCTTCCAGTATAGCTCAGAAGTAGAATGCCCCTGGGTTCAATCCCCAGTATGGGGGGGGGGGGGGGAGATACTGTTGAGTGAATGAATGAACTTGAAAAAAATTAAAGTTTGCCTAGAGTGTTCACACACACACACACGTGTTCACACACACACACACACACACACACACAATGTCTGGTAATTCTATTTCTTTTCACATGCATTTGATAAGCTTGCTATCTGTAATTAAGAGAAACTAATGTAGTCATATTAACCCAAGGAAAAATCTAAAACAAAAAAAAAAATTTTCTCTTGGAGATGTTCACCTCAAATTTAGTTGTTTGGCTTGAGGTTTTTGTTTTGTTTTGTTTTTTCAATATTTTATTTTTCCTTCATTGTTACCAACCTTTTCTGATCTTTGCACACCACAACAGGAACTTTAGCATGAAAATCAGATTCCACATCTATATATAATGCTAGTAAGAGGAAGAAAAAAAAAAGAAAACAAGTAAGCCAATGTAATCATCTCTAAATTACTTATTCTGTAGTAAACAGTAAGTAGTAGTTTCCTCCTAAAAGTTACTCATTATTTCTGTGGGATAACTCACTTTTCTTATGAGCATCAACCCAACAGAATCTCACCTCTCCTGATGGCATGTGCTGCATATTCACAAACCACAGGCACAGTCCCAAATACTATCCAAAACTATAATCACCTTAAGAGGAAAGGTCTTAACATCCCTAAAAGTTTGAATATTTCCAAGTATATATCTAAAGTTGTTAAAACTTTATAGATATAGCAAAGAGAGGACACCATTTACATCTAAGGGCTATTTCTTCGGGAAGCACAAAATGAGTACCTTATATTGCTTTGACAGTTCAGTTCTTTTAAATTACTCATGTACATGTAAGTAGAAGCTAACTCTGCTGGCCTAATTTCCTGATAACACATAAAAAGTTTGCCTAATCAAAGCTGCTAAGGATTTACTAATACAGTGAAGCGTATTTCCAACCTGAAATCTTTTTCTATACTTTCAAGGTAGGCCCCATGCCATAAATGTCTAATATAAATAAAGAGACATAAATTGCCATTATTCTATTTGAAATTCAAAGAAAATATCTCAAGTTTTTGTTAGAATTATTAATTTATTGAAAAATATGCTGAAGAACTGTCAGAAATTTCATTATATACTATGAATATGAAAATGAGTAAGACACAAAGAGCTCAAAAAGGGGTTTAGAAAATAACTATAGAAACTAACTGTAGATGATAGGTCTCTAGAGGATAAGATGAAGATATAATCAATTTTAAAATCAGACTGGGTTTTATAAACCTGTATTATATGACTTAAGATGATCTACCACTATATTTTAGTGGAAAATCTATTTAAATATTTGATAGGTTGTCACTCTCAAATACGTTTGAAGATATATAAGCTATGTTTATCTCCTATATGTAATATGCTTTTAAGTTTTTATGTAACTAGTATTATAGTAACAAAGTATTTAGCAACAAAGAAAACCACATTAAAAGACCTTTACAGGATAAACTCTACCAAATTCATTCCTTAAAAACTAATTTCAAGCCGGGCGTGGTGGCGCACACTTGTAATCCCAGCATTCGGGAGGCTGAGACCGGAGGATCCGGGTTCGCGGCCAGCCTCAGCTACTTAGTGAGGCACTCCACAGCTTAGTGAGACCCGGTTTCAAAATAAAGAATAAAAAATAGGGCTGGGGGTGTAGCTCGGAGGTAGAACACCCCTGAGTTCAATCCCTAGTACCGCAAAAAAAAAAAAAACTAATTTCAGCTGGGCATGGTGGCGCACGCTTGTAATCCCAGCAATTGGGAGGCTGAGACCAGAGGATCCAGGTTCGCAGCTAGCCTCAGCTACCTAGTGAGGCCCTCCGCAATTTAGTGAGACCCTGTTTCAAAATAAAGAATAAAAAAATAGGGCTGGGGGTATAGCTCGGAGGTAGAATGCCCCTGAGTTCAATCCCCAGTACCGCAAAAAAAAAACTAATTTCAGTGGGGCATGGTGTAGCATGCTTCTAATCCCAGTACTTGGGAGACTAAGACAGGAAGATTGCAGGTTCATGGCCAGCCTCGGCAACTTGTGAAGCCCTGTTTCAAAATAAAGAATAAAAAAATAGGGCTGGGGGTGTAGCTTGGAGATAGAATGCCCCTGGGTTCCATCCTCAGTATCACAAAAAAAAACAAAAAACAAAAAAACTAATTTACTGCCAGGTGTGGTTATATACACTTGTAATCCCAGTACAGAAGCATCTCGGGTTCAAGGCCAGCCTCATCAACTCAGTGAAGCCCTCTGCAACTTAGTGAGACCCTGTTTCAAAATAAAAAATAAAATAGGGCTGAGGGTGTAGTTCAGAGGTAAAATACCACTGTTCAATTCCTAGTATCTCTCTCTCTCTCTCTCTCTCTCTCACACACACACACACACACACACACACACACACACACCACCCCCCCAAACTAATTTCCCAGGATAATGGCCAAAAGGAGGCTGATAAATAACAGAAAGCAAGCAGAGGAGACAAAGAAAAATGAGTTCAGAAATGACATTAGCACCAATGAAAGGGGAAGGCTTAGAAGAGCAATCTCTTCTAAGCCAAACTGCAAATATTTTTTAAAAGAACTTTCAATTCATAAAATTAAAGGTAATAAACTGAGCGGTTGGCACACTCCTGTCATTCCAGTACTTCAGAGGCTGACACAAGAGGACTGCAGGCTTGAGGACAGCCTCATCAAGTAGTGAGACTCTCATCAACCTAGGGAGACACTGTTTCAAAATAAAAATAAAATAGGGCTGGGGATGTAGTTCAGAGGTAGAATGCCCCTGGGTTCAATACCCAATACCACATAAAAATTTAAAAATTAAGGCAATAACATTGCAGCCCAGCATGGTGATACAGAACTGTAATTCCAGTACTTAGGAGGCTAAGACAGGAGGATCACAGGTTCAAGGACTGCTTTAGACACTTAGTGAGAACTTTCAGCAACTTAACAAGATCAAGATCCCATTTCAAAACAACAAATAAAAAGGGCTGGGGTGTAACTCAATAGTAGAATGCTCCTGGGTTCAATCCCCAGTACCTCATAAAAAAAAAAAAAGGCTATCAAATTGCTTATTTTTAAAATGTTCTACTTAATATTTTCAGGCCATGATTGACCAAACGTTAACTAAAATTGTGGAAACCAAAACACAGATAAGGGGAGATTACTATATTTAAAGCTAATATATATATATATATATATATATATATATATATATTTTTTTTTTTTTTTTTTTTTTTTTTT
>PVLC010017749.1:0-33240 GCA_004027655.1 Graphiurus murinus
GAGTGGATGCACAGATTACTTCACGTTGTTATGCATGTACCTTATGCATATAAAATATTCAAAAATGAATTTAAAAATAAAAACAGATAATAACCTGGTCTGTGGGTTGTATAAGAAAAAATCATAAAGGGGTAAAATAGTGATATTTTCCAAGGAAGAAACATGTTCTTTTAGATTAAATGCACAAAATTGACATGAGAATGTATTAGTTTTAAGGCCATAATTTTTTAAAACATTAATAGAACATAAAAGAAGCTTGTATTCAAAAGTTGATGGAAAATAATTTATAATCCCCTTTATATGAAGTTCATGGAATACAGCAACATAATTATCCATATAAAATTGTTTATAAGGCATTCCTATTTTAAAATGGTTGCAGTACATTTAATAGTGTAAATTTTAAGGAAGGTAGACAAAAAATAAGAGAAAACAGGTGTCACTGAGCATCTTCCCAGTCCCACGGACGTTGGGCAGAGGGTCTCTGGACCACTCTCCGTCAGAGGACGGGCCCTGGGCCTACACCTCTGATCCCTGGGTTAAAGAATCAGATTCTTAATGATAAACTTATAATATTGAGAACCTTAGAAGACTGAACTTACAAATTGACTGGTTTGGTGGGTGCCAAGAAGGATCTTGTCTGAAATCGGTCCCAGAGTCCACCAACCATCTAAAACCATTATCAAAATGAGCAACAGACATTTAATGAACAAGTTGTTGTGATTTCAAGGGTATAAGCTTCAGTGTTCCTACCAGTCCTCCCAAATAACTGCAGCGCCCAGGCCTCTTTGAAAGCTCGCTGTAGGCATCCCAGCCACTCAGGGCTTTGCTCCTGAGCGCTCCTGGTCTCCACTCTGCTCTCAGACTCCCGTTCCCATCTGGTTTTCTCATGGCTGGGACTGGCCCCAGATCTGACTCCTTCAGTGAGAGCCCATCTGAAAGGGTTGGCTTCAGATCCATCCTGGTTAGCGCCCTCACTCAGATCCCTGTTAACCCCCTTTGCAGTCTAGTCTAGTACCTCAGCTCTGAACCTTGTCTTGCCCAGAGAGGACTCTGGATAATAGTATATTTTAACACTAAGGAAAATGTAATGAAATGACCACTGTTTGCAAGATAAAAATATTTTGAATGAGTTGAGAAATAATTAAAATACATGTAATCATAGACATTTTTGTCCTTTAATTGATTTTAACTTGTATGTAAAAATCCCAGGTTTAGCCAGGCATGGTGACGCACACTTGCAATCCCAGTGCTTGGGAGGCTAAGACTGGACAATTGGGGTTTGTGGCCAGCCTCAGCTACTTAGTGAGGCTCTCTGCAACTTAGTGAGACCCTGTTTCAAAAATAAAGAATAAAAAATAGGGCTGGGGGTGTGGCTTGGAGGTAGAATGACCCTGGGTCCAATCCCCAGTTACCCCCCCCCCCACAAAATCCCAGGTTATTGTCATTTCTCTCTGTAAAAGCTGAAGAAATTTAACAAGATAATGTGGGCTTCTTAATCTAGGGTTCATAGACCTCTTAAGGATCCATGTTGCTAATTATATTTCAATGTAAATAGTTTCCTTTCCAATCCTATGGGTTTTAGGTATCCAAAAACTTATCATGAGAAGTAGTGCAACAACTTAACCAGACTCCTATGCAGTGAGTCTTCTATGACACAAAAGAAAGAGGGTATCAATGGAAGCAGAAAGTGCTTTGCAAGAACAAAGCAAACACATCTAATGCAGTATTGGAAGGTCAAAACTGAGGGCTGAGACCTCATTAATGCTTGGGGTTTAGCTTGTCACAAATAGTCAGAAAGGAATGAAGATGGAGGACACTGTCCAAGGCAAGAACTGAGATGGAATATGGCAGATGTGGGGACTAGGAGGCAGCTCAGCACCGATAGGATGGAACAGGATATGGGTGGATGTCTGGGTGAGAGAGGGGGCCAACAAGGGATGGGGTGCAGGGCAGAGAAGGGGTTGTGGATAAATAATGAAGAATTGTGTGTGTCATGGATTTTATTTTCTATTAAAAGATGGGTCTCATCAGTGGAGTAACATGAATAGATTCACACTTTAGGAGAAGGACTCTGGCTGTGGAATAATCCAGGTGCTGGATTCTTCTTGATATTCAGAAATGACAAGAAGGGACATCTCTCATGACAGCTTAGTATGATTTTGTCACATAATCAAAGATAATAGATAGCAATCTATAAATCATGGGTCTTCTCATTCTGCCTTGAAGAGTGCAGAGCTAAGTTCTAGAAGCTATTTCTCCTCAGCACGGGTTATCTGGTGGAATAATTTGTTTCTGTCTCCTTCATTATTTATTTTTTTGTAATTTTAAAAACAAATAGTCCTTTCAAATGACTTTCAAGACAGAGGTAGTCTTTAAATAATAAACATTTTCAGTATTGATAATATTAAAGTATTTACAGTTATGAATGACCTTCATGATGATGGGACTTTTAACTCCATGTGTATTTCTTAACAATAAAATATTTCCGTTTGGGAGTCCAGCTCATCAACAGTAAGAAATGCATCGCTGTTGGGGGTGATTACTGACCTGGGTTATTGCTGGCAGCCTTTCATATCTTTTCAGTGTAAAACATTGTGAAATGAGGTCAGCAGCTTTTTCTACTGTGGTTTCTTCTGGATCAAGTTTTGGTGGTAGCATTTTGTCCCAAGGAACAATTTCATAAGCTCTGGGAAGTTATGACAGAAGGACATTTTATGCAAAGTACCTTTTCAATTGATACAGTTCCTAATAACGTCATATATGATGAAAGGCTGAATTCTAAGATGGCCCCATGATTCCTTCCCATGGTGTTCACACCGTACTGAATCCTCCAGACCCCAAGAGTGGACAGCAGGCGAACACTATGGTATAGACCTCTGTGATATGTTATGGGAAGAGGGATCGAGCACATGTAAGTCCCTGATCAGCTGGATTTGCGTTAATCCAAGGGTGGACTATCATGACTGGCTCTGACTAAATGAGTGAGCCCTGCAGAGTGACAGACGTGGCAGCAGATGCCCTTTGGCTGTCCTTGAAGAAACCAAGTTCCTGAGCCCTATGGCTGCAATGAACTGAATCCTGCCAGCTGCCTGAATGATCTTTTAAAGATGAGGACCAGCCCCAGCTAGCACCTTCACTCAAGCCAGGAGGATCTGATATTGCACCCAACTGGGACCAGCCTGGACTGAAGATTCTGACATATGGAACTGTGAGATAATGCAAGCTGCCAAGTGTTTGGTAACCTGTCACATAGCAGTAAAGAAGTCATACATATACTTCTATAAGTCTTAATTTCCAAAATTTTTCATTTGACTTTCCAGCAGGACAGGAAGAGCACTAATTTTCAAATAAATCATGGTTTTGGAAAATTAACTTTGCTTGCTTAGGTCACTCAACTAATGCTAGTTGAAGTCAGGACTCAAATCCAAATGACCTGACCTTGAGAGGCAGCAGTCTTCCCAGTCTTCTGCAGCAATGCTGCAGAAATGAACCAGTCATGAGCATGCTGTGAGGGCTCCTGCTACCCTACTGAACACAGTCATTATACGTGTCAATGGAACTGGGGATAAAAAAAGACTGTCTTATTGCTGGGAGTTTTGAAAGCTCTTGTTCTTGTTGATGGACTTACAGCCACAATGATATCAACTCTAACTTGACTTTCAATGTAAACAAACAACTCACCCTCAACTCCAAAGACTATACTTTGATAAAATGGATAGATTCCTAGACCCTACTCCTGACCTGTCTAAATGTGGTGCTAATAACTCCATTGTTAATCAGTTTGCATTGAATTGCCATTGATCCTCATGTCCTCAACACATATTTATTCAGAGATGACTATATTTTATGCATTGATCTAAGTGCTTATGATAAAAGAGTGAATAAGGACCATACCACAAATTATATTTACCATGCAGAAATATTGTATAGATTAAAGAACATAAATTTGGTGAAGTTAACTAGCTGTGTAACAGATCTACAGTGTTCGCTGCATGTGAGTATATTTCAAACTCACTCATTTTGAAATTGCTGTTATGAACAAATGCTAAACCTAACTAAATATTTTTAATTTTAAAGAAGTGCCAAATCTAGTAAAACATATTTAACTGTAGCAAAGACTTAAATGTTGTATTTTTCTGACATAGCATCTAACATTGTACTTTAGCAAATAATCTGCACATTGAATCAGAGCTTCAAAGATGCCTCAGTGTTTGAGCCTCTGACATATGTCACAAATATTTTATGGAATTTCCAATGGAGTTCATAAAGATTTTCCCCTAAGAAAACATAATTTTAAGAGGGGACTAATAAATACTATAATTTGATACTTTGTTTTATTAAAAATGCTATATTTTGAGTAAAGTAGCATGACTTTAACCAAAATATTGACTGTGTCTAAGATGACTATTGGAATTTTTTTAATGAAAACGAGATAAAAATAAAATAGGAAATGAATCCAAAAGCCAGAGAAAACTTGAGAGGCCATTTAGTTATAATCCTTTTTTTAAGATGAGAAAACTGAGGACCAAAATGATTGGAGGATTCCAAATTACCACGTTCAGCAAGTAGACATGTTTGAAGCCTTGTAATTGCAATATGACATTGTTGATGAGCCAAGAGCAGCCTTAAGACTGTAGTACAACTTTGTATCATGTATTTTTCTGTTTTCACAGACCCTCTGGGAAAGTAGTAATTCACATATGTATTTCAAGAAACCATTTTTGGTCACAGGTGTATCATCAATTTGGATGAAAAAAATGAAGTTGAAATAAAAAGTATTCAGCATATGGGAGAAAAGAGGACTGTGGGTCTGCATTAGTGCTTTGCTGTCCACACATATTGCTGCTTTCTTGTTCTCATTGTGACTTGTCGCTGTGCTCCATCCATTTCTCCATGCCATGCCATGGGTCTGGCGTCCACACTCTCACTCTGATGAAGTCTGAATCTGCAGATGAACAGCATCGCCCATTCTTGGGCCTCAGAGGGCTTGATCTGCTTGCATGCTGTGAAATTCCCTCACTCGTCTTCCTCTCATCTCAGCTCTCCCTCCCTCTGTCTTCCAAGCACTAGACTCTTCCCCCCCCCACACACACACTACTAGTTTTTCCTTCTCAGCCTCTTGCTGGTTCCTCCTCTCTTGTCTTCTTAAGTGTAGGGGTGCAAGGACTGTCTGACTGCACATCCGCAGGGTCCTCATCTGTTGCCATGGCTTCCCATACCTTTCTGTAAATTGTAACCAAGACCTCAAAACTCTGGATCCATATATCCCATTGCCTACTTGGAAGTCTTTCTTATATTTAGTCTTTCTTATTTAAAATTGTCTTCTGGTGTTTTCCCTCAAATTTGTTCTACCTGCCTTCATTTTGTTAGGGAATGGCCACTTCGATCCTTCACCTGCACAAGTCTAAGCTTTGGAATCATATTTGACTTCTCTTTCTCTCAGGCATGTTCTCTCCCATGAGGGAATTGTGTTTGTCCTACATTTAACACATATCCAGAAGTCAACCATTGCTCACAACTTTCTTTACTACTTATAACCTTTCCCCAAGTTATCATTATCTCTGTCCTAGAAGATAGCAACAACTCAGCTTCTCCCTATACATAATCTTCTCTGAACTCAGCAGCCACCACATTTCCTGCGATTCATGTCTGATCTCGCCACTTCCTTGCTAAAGCCCCATGTATAGAAACAGCGGTCATTCAGTCACATGGAGCAGCCTGCAAGGACTGGTTCCACTCACTTCCCAGAACTAGTCTCTTGCTGCCCCAGGCATGGTAAAGGGAGAGGAAATGACCTCCTGTTATTCCTCAACATCCTAAACATATTGCGGACACAGGGCTTTTGCATTGTACGCCGTCTACCTAGAATATAGTTACTTCAAATATGTACAGCTGCTCCCTCACCTCCTCCACATTCCCCGTCATCCTCCTACTCAAAGATGCCTCCCACACCTCCTGCTGATGACTGAAGTTGGCTGTCCCAAACCTTCTCCATTTTTCCTTCTCTTTTCCTTTTATCCAAAGACATCACTTTCTAGAGTAGGGTCTATTTTCTCTCTTATTGCATTGCTATTCTTTTTGGAATGAGAGCTACTTCAGAGCAGAGATCCTGGGCTGTTTTGTGTACTGATGGAACTCATAGCTTAGGACCAGACTCATACACAATAAGGACTCCAGGTATGTGTAAACTGAGACAGTGAATTCTCCTCCTTCAAGTCTTCTCTTCCATTGTTCCCTATGACACTGTTCTCCTTTCATCTCTTCTCTTCTCTTCTCTTCTCTTCTCTTCTCTTCTCTTCTCTTCTCTTCTCTTCTCTTCTCTCTTTGTCTCTCCTTTCCTCCTCCCTCCCTCCCTCCCTGCCTCCCTTCCTCCCTGTTTCCTTTATGTTTGGTTTTACTATTCTATTAGACATAGGTGTTCTTTAAGATCTTGATATATTTATTATTTAGTCAACACGAGTAAGTAAATATCTGTGATTGATGATCTCTGAATAACTCATAGGATCCAGGATATTTTTCACACAAAATAGATGTGGCATTAAAGACAAAAAAATTGATTTTAAAATAAAAATTCCATTGGAAAAAAATGCTTACTTTTGTGTAGTGGACTTGTAGAATGAGTCCTTTGCACTGTATTTCTTGTATGGTTGGACAGGTGACTCACCAAGATCCTAGAAAACATGGATTATAAGTGTATTATATTCACATCCCTAATAAACTTTGTAGGTCAACGTTATTCATTTTATTTTAAATAATGATGTACACTTTAAAGACATTAAAAGGAAAAAACAGTCTTTTATTACATATAACTTATTGTAGGGCATCTATTGGCAATAAATTTTTTCTTTATTTTAATAATAGTTAAATTATTTTTAACTTTTTTCATTTTTCTTTGCATTGTAATCATACACAAGAGTGAGTTTCACAGTGACACTTTCATCTAATATGCAAGCAAAATTACTTGTTCTGTTTCTTTCTCCATTTTCCCTTTCTCTCCTTACTTCCTCAGTTGATCCCCTTCCACTACTCCACTCATCTCTCTCCTTATTTTCACAGGCCCCTTTCTTTCTTTTTTTTCTCTCCAGCTTCCACATATGAAAGAAAGCATGTGACCCTTGGCTTTCAGAGACTGGCTGATCTCACCATGCTACTCTCCAGTTCCAACCATTTGCTTGCAAATGACAAAATTCGTTTTTCTTTACTTGAACATTTCTTTATTCAAAATTCCAATATATGAAGCATATTTAAGCCCCCAAATATATCCATGTAGTAATTCCTGTGATATATGTAATCAGCTTTTACTTCTCGTATTTTGAGTTCTGTTACTAGGTGCGTGTGTATTGTGTGGATTGACCTCTTTATCATTATGAAATATCTTTATGAGTCCTGGTAAAATGTTTTGTTCCTAAAATTCACTTTGTCTGATATTATTATAGTTTCTTTTTCCTCCTCCTCCTCCTCCTCCTCCTCCTCCTCCTCCTTCTTCTTCTTCTTAGTACTGGGGATTGAACCCAGGGACATTCTACCTCTAAGTATACCCCTTGTCTTATTTTTATTCTTTATTTTTGAAACAGGGTTTCACTAGGTTTTGGAGGGCTTCGCTAAGTAGCTGAAGTTGACTTTGGACCTGTGATCCTCCTGTCTCAGCCTCCCAAGTACTGGGATTACAAGCATACACCATCACACCCAATTACTTCTTTTTTTTGACAAGCTTTTGCATGATATATTTTCACTTCTTAACTAAATCTTTTATCTACACTTCACATATCTTTATAATCAAGTATATAGTTTGGTCTTTATTATTTTTATTCAACAATTTAATTATATTAACTTTCATATAACAGTTGACATGATTTGATTTAAATATAGCTTTGTTCTCTATTTCCTTTCCTCTTCTATTTTTCTTTTATGTTACTTTCTTTTGGATTAGTCAAGGATGTTTTTCTTTCTTTCTTTTGCTTAATTTTATTTTATTGGTGCATTATAATCATGCATCATGATGAAGTTCAGAGTGATAAAGTCACACATGCACACTGCACTCAGTGAATCCAACCCTAGTTCCCACCTCATTCCCTCTACCTCCCCATCTTCTCTTGCACAACATTGTGTTTGGCATTGATAAATTTGTGTATGTATGTCATGTCCATTGAAAACTTTCCCTCTTAGAGTCTTCCTCCCCCCTTCCACCTCCCTCAGTTAGGTCCCCTTCCTCACTCCACTAAGGTTTCTCCTCATTTGTCTGATGTATTTTCTGTATGCCCATTTCTCCCTAGCTTCCACATATGAGGGAAAACATCTGAGCTTTCACTTCTTGTGACTGACCTATCTCACTTAGCATAAAATTCTCCAGTTCCATCCATTTCTCTACAAATGGCATACTTTTGTTCTTCTTTATGGTTAAGTAGAATTTCATTGTGTGTATATCCCACACTTTTGTAATCCATTCATCTGTTGATGGACACCTCAGCTAGTTCCATAGCTTGGCAATTATTAATTGTGCAGTTATAAACATAGATATGCATGTATTCCTATGATAGCCTGGTTTCAATTCTTTTGGCTAGATACCCAGCTAGGTTATATAATAGGTTCATTCCCATTCTTCTGAGGACCCTCCACAGTGTTTTCCAACATGGTTGCACTAATTTACAATCCCACCAGCAATATATCAGAGTTTCTACTTCTCTACATCCTTACCAGCATTTATTATTATTTGTGTTTTTAATAATTGGCATTCTAATTGGGGTTGGGTGAAATCTCAGAGTAGTTTTGATTTGTATTTCTCTGATTGCTAAACAATCTTATTCAAAATAACCTCAAAAACAATAAAATACCTAGGAATAATTCTAACCAAGGAGGTAAAAGACCACTACAATGAAAACTATAAAACACTAAAGAAAGAAATTGAAGAAGATCTTAGAAGATGGAAGGATCTCCCATGCTCTTGAATAGGCAGAATAAATATCATCAAAATGGCCATCCTACCAAAAATGATCCACAGATTTGATGCAATCCCTATTAAAAATCAGTCAGTCTTTTTTTATTTTTTATAATAATTGGTGCATTATAATTATACATCTTTGTTAGGTACAAGCTGATAAAGGCATATATGCATACATTTCTCATTTAACCCCTTCCCCAATTCCCACCCCACTCCCTCGCCCTCCCTCCTCAAGTTCAGTTTAGTGATTGACCTTGATATATTTGTGAAAGTACATCATGTGCATTAGGGTATCCCCCACCCCACTCCATTCATCCCCTTCAGTTAAGTCAACTTCTTTGCTTATCTAGGGTTTCTCTTTTTTCATCTGGAGACCCTCTTATGCCCCATCTTCTCCCTAGCATCCACATATTAGGGAGAACATATGCTTCTTAACTCTTTGTGACTGACTACTCTCACTTAACATAATGTTTTCCAGTTGCATCCATTTCCCTGCAAAGAACATGATTTTGTTCTTCTTTATGGCTGAGTAAAATTCCATTGTGTACATATCCCATAGTTTTGTAATCCATTCATCTATCAACGGACATCTTGGCTGTTTCCATAGTTTGGCAATTGTGCAGCTATAAACATAGATACACATGCATCGGTCTGATAGTTTGGTTTACATTCTTTTGGGTAGAGACCTAGAAGTGGATTGCTGGATCATATGGTAGGTTCATTCCCATTTGTCTGAGGATACTCCATACTGTTTTCCAAAGTGGTTCTTCACAGGTCAAGAAAAAAAATCAGTCCTTAAATTCATATGGAATAATGAAAAACTCAGAATAGCCAAAATAGTTCTCAGAAATAAGAGCCATGAAGGAGGCATCACAATACCTGACTACAAACTATACTACAGAACCATAATAATAAAAACAGCATGGTACTGGCACAAAAACAGACACCTAGACCAATGGAACAGAAGATTCATAAACAAATCCACACACTTACAACCAACTGATTTTTGACAGAGGCCAAAAACACATGCTGGAAAAAATAGCCTTTTCAAAAAATAGTGTTGTTGAAACTGGCTTTCCATATGTAGAAAAATGGAAATAAATTCCACCTTCTCACACTGCACAAGAGTCAATTCAAGGTGGATCAAAGATCTAGCAATTAAACCAGACACTTGAACAGGGCATAAGACCAACATTCTAACATATAAGCATGAATAAAAACTTCCTCAATAAGACCCCAAAGCCAAAAGAAATTAAAATGAGGATTAATTCATGAGATTGCATTAAATTTAAGAGCTTCGGTGTATCAAAGGAAACTATCAAGAGCTTCGAGAGAGAACCAAAAGAATGAGAGATCTTTGCCAGCCATTCTTCTGATAGAGGGATAATATCTAGAATATAGAAATAACTCAAGAAACTAACCACAAACAAACAACAACAAAACCCAAATAATACAATCAAAAAGTTGGAAAGGGAAATAAACTAGACATTTCATAAAAGAAGAAATGCAAATGGCCAGTGAATATGTGAAAAGATATTTTTCTTTTTAAAATTTCATTTTATCTCCTGTTAGTATACTGCCTATGCAAATAACTTTTTCTTTTGCTGTTTTTGATGCCACTCTAGGATTTACAATATATATATTTTGCAATATACATCTTTAACTATAGGGTTAGGGTATATTATTATGGTATTTCACAAATAGTATAAAAATCGTATATACCCATTTCATACCAATGTCACTTGTGCTTTTGTTACACAATTTACTTCTATATATGCTATATATACATTGCTATTATTGTTACTTTAAACAGTGATAATTTAAAGAACTTCAAAATTAAAAATAGTATTTCATATCTTCCCTTGTCTTTTCCATTTTTTCTGACCTTAATTACACTCTGTAACATAAGCTCAAATTTCCATTTTTGCATTATTTTCTTCTAAGAATGTTTCTCCAGGTCTGCTGGTAACATTTTTTTTTTAATTCCAGCTTTGTTTTTCTAAAGATGCCTCTCCTTTCCTTTTAATTTTTGATTTTTGTTGGTAGGTATATTCTTTGTTGGTTTCTTTGGGGATTACTTAAAAATATGTCTCCATTTTTGTGTAGCATGCACAGATTCTTGTGAGTAGACTAATGTCATTCATTTGTGTGCTCCTTTGTATGTATTTTTCCCTAGCCCTAAAAATATTTTTCAATCTTTCACTGTTATCCAACAGTATCAGTGATGTGCTTTAATTGATGCAATTGGTAATTTTATTTTTATTCATATAGGTTGACATTTGTTAAACTTCTGGTGTCTGTGGATTTAGAGTTTTTAATAATTAAAAACATTTTTGGCCATTATTTCACCAAATGTTTTTTCTCCATTTCTTTTTGTTTTAGGATTCCAATATACATGTGTTAGACTACTTGATGTTCTACAAATAACTGTCTTTATTTATTTAAGTTTTACTTTCTCTATGTAATTCATTTTGGATAGTTTCTGTTGCTGTGTCTTCAATTTCACTGATATTTTCTCCTGCATTTTATTTTTAGTTTTCTTTCATTTTATATCTAGTTTCTCATTAATAGATGTCCCTTTGAGGACTCCATTTTTATCATCCATTCTTCCCATCATGGTTATAGTTTCCTCTACCATTCTGAACATATGGAACATGTTTGTAATAACTGAATACATCACTGTCTACTTATTTCCCTCTGGTCTGTTATCAATTGGTTTTTTCCCCTGACTCTGGATAAGACTTTCCTGCTTCGTTTTGTAAAAAGTAATTTTTACTGAAAATCTATTTTGGACTTTAGGTTGTTGATTGCTAGAACTTGTTTTTAGTCTTTAAATAGTATATTTTTACAGCATATAATTAAGAATTGGAATCAGTTGGGTGCTTTTGAGGTTTGCTTTTACCTTTGTTGAAGTTCAGAAAAACATTAAGGGGTGGTGGAGTCATAGAAAACTACAAGGTGGTATCCTTTGGAGATTGTGCCTTATGTTCTATATCTTACAGAGCTTTCTACTCTAGTTTGTGGGACACATACCATTCCCTGCTCTGCTGAAGTTTCAGGAAGTGATCATGTCTACTACTTGCAGTGGGTTTTCCTTCAGCTTTGGTAGTTTCTCTTCTTTGTGTACAGATTGGTGCTCAGTCAAAGGCCTGAACAATCTCCTCTGCAAATCTCAAAAGTTCCCTCCCATTATTACCTGCCCTCTCTGTAACTCTTTCTTTTCTGGAATCATGCTCTGGCCTCCCAGAACTCTATTCTCTGTCTCCTGGACTCAACAAGAACATAAAGCTATGCTAGGACTTCCCTTTCTTGGACTATCGTTTAGAAACAGCCTTTAGGTAGCAAGCAGGTATAATTGTAGAACTTCCTTACAGATTCCAGTCCTTCATTGCCTCCAGTTCAGTGTCTGGGAACCACTGTCATTTTAATAATTTGAACAATGCGCTATTTAAGACAGAAATACAGTGTGAGTGCTTATTACTCCATCTTCTTTTATTACTTGTCTTACATTTTTTTATTTTTCCCCTTGTGCTTTCTTTTATTTATTTCGATAATTATCTCCTAGCTTTTGAGAAGGGACTCTCATTCATTTGAGGGGCTACTGGCATTTAGTGGATAGAAGACAAGGATGCTCTGAATCATTCCAGATTACATAGGAAAAACCCATAGCAGAGTATTATGTAGTCCAAAATGTGGAGAAATACTATTAATATTGATTTGGGAATATTCCATTCTAATTTTTAGTTTCTCTTCTCTTTCTCCAGGGGCTCCAATTATATGTATATTATTTCCTCTGTGCCTGTCTTCCATGTCACCCACTTATTGATAGTATTAACTAATCCTTTAATCCATCGTCTTGGATGCTTTCTTGCCTTTCTTTAATGTCTTTCATTAAAATTTTATTTTAGTCTCTTTTTCCTTGGTACCATATGGTTATTATTCTATAAGATAAATTTTTATTCCATATATTTCCTTTAAACAGTGATATTGCAAAGAACTTCAAATGACAATACCTTACCCTCAGTATGAGAGGATGCCTCAGGAAGCCCCAGAAATAAAGATATAATAAATTTATCCTCATATTTTATTCTGTCATATTCTTTATCTCTTCTCCTTCTGAGATTCCAAGTAAACACTTCTCACTGTATCCTCTTTTTCTGATTCTTATTTTATTTTCTCACTGTATCCTCTTTCTCTGATTCTTATTTTATTTTCTATCTTTTTATATATTTGTTCTTCATTGTTGTATAGTTTTTTTCTGATTATCAGTTCTCCAATTCTCTCTTTGTGTCTAATCTGTTACTGCATCTACTAGCTAAGTCCTTTTTTATTGTTTTTCAGTTCTGGAACTACTCCTTTCTAATTTTCTACCTTCGTATCTTATAATTTATAATTTCTTTATAAAATTGTGAGATCATCCTTTTGTATCCTTGAAAATTTTGTGCGTACTTTCAATGCTTGAAATAAATGTGTATCTCTTTCTGTTTTCTTTCATTTCTGTTTATTCTTACTCATGGTAAACTTTCTCCATATTTGTTTGGATACTCTCAAGAAGCACATTATAAATAGTAGATATTTTTCCTACTAATAGTGAATATCAAAGGAATAAAATATCAAATCCACAGACCATGAAATAAAAATAATGAATATTGTAAAAACCCCTAAGAAAAGCTTACTGTACATGTTGCCATCTCATCAAATGTATATATGTGATTTATTGAGCATCCTTCATGATGAGGTTGCAAAGGAGTAACTTTCAATGGGCTTGTCCAACCTGAAAACCAAGAATGCATGTTCTTTGAATTAAAACACAATAAAATTATTCTACCAGAAATATTTCCTATTAGATATATAATGTATATGGTATTTATTAATTTTAATAGATTGTATAGTAACTTTTTGGAAAACTCAGCAGTAAGGAAAGAATGGTTCTAGTTGTAAGAGTGGAGACTTATTTGGCATTTCTATGTATTATTGGAAAAGACCTGTTGGGTATTATGAATTTGTGTATGTATATAGAGACAAAATAGCAGAGACATAAAATAAATGTGGTTATTACATAGATTCATCTAATGCTAGAATATTGAATTCCTAAGAGACTAGTAATATTAAAGATTACATCAAGCTGGGTATGGTGGCACATACCTGTAATCCCAGTATATGAGAGGCTCAAAACAGGAGGATCATAAGTTTGAGACCAGCGTGTAGTAACTTAGCAAGACCCTGTCTCAAAATAAAAATAAAAAAATTAAAAAGGGCCGGGGATGTAGCTCGGTGGTAGAATACCTCTCACCCAAGTTCAATTCCCAGTAACACATAAACTATAAAATATTAGTTATAGATAGATCATAAAGTGGTAGACAGGGAATGTTGGAAGCTGACTTTCTTCTCTACTTCATAGCTTTGCTCCAAGAATGAATACAAATTGGCTAAAAGTTAAATTAAAAGTTTCAGTTTGGGAGCCAGGTAGACAAGACAGTAAAGATGTGGAAACATGCGGGAGACTGTGAGAAGCCTGAGGTAGCACAAGAGCTCAGTTGTCATTTGTGGAACCCATTCTGGTGCAGCTCTCTAACACATTCCAGCCAATCCTAGGTTCCAGGAATATATGCATGTTCTTGTTCAATAGCCTGGGTGACCAACACCAATCAGTCGACTCATCTGAGCCTCATTTCCTCACCTTTAAGGACTATTGTCAAGAGTTGAAAGATACATTTAAAGAATATAGAGGAATGGGATAAGTTTCTGGCATCAGGTTAAGGGCTCAATATGTTTATTAACTACTACTTAGTAGTTGTAATATTCCTATTTTTAGTATCACTGTAGTAGTTTTATTTGTGTAATATTGATGATGATTCAGTGAATCTTTGACTAAGAGTCTCAGGGCAGAATCTGCACAAGGAAGGGATGGGAATTAGTGGAATGTTGGAAGGATTCAATATATCATTGCTGACTTTAACAATAGGAAGGACCAGATGAAAAACAATGTGCATAGCTTTAGAGCTGAATAATTTCTTGGCTGACCATGAGCAAGATGGCAGGCACATTTGATGCAAAGAACTTGATTCTACAACAATCTGAATAACCTTGGAAGCAGATTTCCTCCAAGAATCTTTACCTAAGATGACACCTTGCATCTGACATTTTTAGATCCTAAACTGAAGATTCAATTGAAGTCCCCCAAACTTCTGATGCACAAAACTGTGAACTAATTGTTTGTTTTAAGCTGCTAAGTTTGGGAAAATTTGTTAAAGCAGCAATACAGATTCAATGGTGAGTTGCCAAGGCAAGGGAGGAAGGTATTGCTGAATCACATGGCCATTTTTAGTTCTCAGAACCATATGGATAATTCTGTCTATGACAGATCTAGGCAAAGGAAACCCTCTGGAACTCTATCATTCCAAAGGAGACTGTACCCATCTTACTTAAAACCATTTAATCTCTGCTTGAAAAATGAAGAAAGCAGAAAAACAAAAGTTAAATTTTAATTTTAAGCCACAGTAAAAGAAGGGAAACAGGATGAGGAACTATAGCTATGATCTCAGGATAATTGCATTTAGGTTAAAGTATGACAATGCTATTTCCTCCATAGTGTTTCAGTATCTACTTCAGAAAAACAACCCCTAAACCTAGTGTCTTAAAAATAGCCATTTATTATCTTCCAGTTGTAGTGCTACACAACTAGGAAGAGGCCCCTAGCTCCGAGCTTCATTCAGGGGAGGAAGGGGCTTGGTACACATGTCTAGCACTCAAAATTTTTTCCAAGGGGCTCCCCAGAGTATTGGCTTCTGTTACACCAATTCCAGAACCCTGATGGATCCAGGCACAATTGAGACTCAGGCAAAAACAGAAATGGGGATTTGAACTTGTAAATCCTATAGGTCCTCCTTGTCGTCAGTAAAGAGTGAGAAGATGAAAAATCCCAGCTCTCAGCTTCTCACTGGGAAGAGAAAAAGTTGATTCATCCATGTTCCCAGTGCCCCAAATTATCTGGGTTTGCCCCCACCCTACCCTCCTAGCATCTATCTTACCAGTTCTGGAGCTCTGTGAGTCTGGAATAGTATAGCCACTTAGGGGAGAATAAAGACAGTGACTTGGGATAGTAGCTTGTCATAGATCTAGAGCTAGAGGAAGTCACTTTATATCTAGATGTAATATACCATAAAAAGAGTTGATACAGCACTGCAACTTCTCTGGGGATGTCCAGAGAACTAGGTTATCTTTGAAGTAGTAACAGGTCTGGCAAAGTCAAGCTGTTTGGAGAATAAGATGGCTTTTTGAACTTGTAGAAACCATGGCTTACCCCCTGCTCGGCTTTCCTTGGGGAGAGAAGGAATTAGTAGACTGGCTAGGCTGATAAGTGGAAGTCTTTTTTATAAAGCCAGTTCTTGAAGACTAGAAGAGAAGCCTGCTTTTTCTAATGCCAAACAGCTATAAAGAGTCAAAGAAAATAAAGAATCAGGCAAAAGATGCCCCACACAAAGGAAGAAGATAAATCTTTAGAGAATGGTACTAACAAAATGGAGTTATATGACCTACCTGAAAGAGAATTCAAATAAAGATGCTATCATAGAGACACTAAGGTCAAGACAATCAGAATTGAAGGGAGAGATACACAGTAATAAAATAATAGGAGATATCAATATCCTACTTTCAATAATAGACATAACATCCAGACAGAAGATCAACAAGGAAACAGGACTTATTCATCAAATGTACCTAAGAGATACACACAAGAACATTCCACCCAATCACAGCATATTATTACAGACACGAAGACCATTCTCTAGGGCATTCGACATGTTAAGTCACAAAAGAAGTCTTAACAAACTTAAGACTGAAATTATCCCCCAAACATTTTCTGATCATAATGCAACAAAGAAGAAGTGGGAAAATTCACAAATATATGGAAATTACACAGCACATTGTTGAAAAAAGTCTTCTACAGGTCAAAGAAGAACCCAAAATGAAAATTAGAAAATACATTGAAATAAAAGAAAATGAAAACACATAAAAATTTATGGGATGCAGTAAAAATAGAACTAAAGAAAGTTCATAGAATACCTACATTAAAATAAAAGAAACATATCAAATAAGCTGAAATGTACACCGAAAGGAGCTAGAATTTTAAAAAAGCTAATCCCAAAGTTAGAAGAAGAAAGCAAACAACAATGATTAGAGCATGTATAAACAAAATAGAAAAAGGAATGACACTAGGGAAAACAATGAAACCAAAAGTTGATTCTTTAAAAATACATAAAAATTGACAACCATTTGGCTAGGTTGACCAAGAAAAAGAGAAAATAAAGAAGTAACTAAAATAAAAAATTAAAGAGAAATCATTGCAATCAATTTTGCATAAGCAGAAAGGGTCATAAAAGAGAACTATGAACAATTTTGCACCAACAAACCTAGATAAAATGGACGAATTCCTAGAAACACACAACCTACCCACACGGAATCTTTAAGAATATTGCTCAATTTGCAAAGTATGGGATTTCTGACACAATCTACTTCATGTACACACCTTGAGGACGTGATACTAAGTGAAATAACTCAGTCACAGAAGACAAACAATACTGTATGATTTAAATTCTATGAGGAAACTAGTCAAATTCACAATCACACCAAATGTAATAATGGTGGTTGACAGTGTCCACCTGGAGAAGGGAAATAGGAAGTCATTTTTGAGGAGAGTGGATAGAGTTTCAGTCTTGTGAGAGGTAAGTGCCAGAGGTGAATGACAGGGCTGCTTGCAAGGTGGGAATGCACCTGGTACCAACAAATTACACACTTGAAATGGTTGTTATGCAGTGATTGTTCACGTCCCTCAAAATTCCTACCTTAAAGTTGTAACCTCCACTGTTATGTTATTCGGAATTGGGGACTTTGGGAGATAATTAATATTAAGATGGTCAGACCATCATGATGGTATTAGTGTCCTCTTAAGAAGAGGAAGAGAACCTGAGCTTTCTCTCTGCTATCTGAGGATACAGGGAAGAAGGCAGTTTTCTGTGTTTCAGGAAAAGGGCCCTCACCAAGAACTGAATCTGCTGACTCTTTGACCTATGTCAAGCCAGCATGTAGAGCCTTGAGAAATAAATGCCTGTTTTAGCCCTCCAGTCTTTGGTATTTTGTTATGGTAGTGTGAACTCATACAGTGGTTAAAAAGGCATGCAGAGATATATAAATGGTAGCCAAGTGTGGTGGCACACACTTGTAATCCCAGTACTTGGGAGGTTGAGACAGGAGGATCCAGGTTCACAGCCAGTCTCAGCTACTTAGTGAGGTCCTCTGCAACTTAGTGAGCCCTATTTCAAAATAAAGAATTAAAAAATAGGATTGGGAACATAGATTGGGGGTAGAATGCCCCTGGGTTCAATCCCCAGTACCACACACACACACACACACACACACACACACACACACACACACAAAGATATATAAATGTTGGTAACAGGAAGCCAAAGGGAGTAACACAGAGGAGGTGGTAATAGGTGGCCTCTGTTTTCTCTGTGGTAAGGAGTACTGAGCCATCAGCTGCAACAAGAGGCAAAGAATCCCAGTAAGCATCTGAATATAGTTAGGTAAGTTCACAATAGTGTATTGGGGGATGAAAAGGAGAGCTGACTAAGCACAAAAAAGGAAGTCTTAAACATAGTTAAAGGTCTAGACAGGGTTGGGATGGGAAAGAAGTCAGCAATATCATCTTTTGTGATTTTGCATTGTGAAAGCTCACTGAAGAGTATGCTGTGTGTAGTGTAACTAATTCTGAGATGTCCTTTATTAGAATGTATTATAAATGATATGTATTTAGTTTTACTGAGATCTGAAAGTATTTATACTTATAATTAACAACTATTTCTGGGATCTACAAAAATATTGAAAGCCTAAGACAAATTACATTGAACTCAACCCCTAAACTGAAAATATTACCCTTTGAAAATGTTAATGGCTAATAACAATGGGTATTATTAATTGCCTGGTTCAAGGGATTTTGACGGACATTTTACATTTTTTTTGTGCATGTATGCACAGCTGTGTGTGTGTGTGTTGGGGGGGGTAACCAGTGATTGACCTCAGGGGCATTCTACTTCTGAGCTACACTCCAGCCCTTTATTTGTTACTTTGAAACAGGATCTTGCTAAATTATCTTGTGCTGAACTGGAATTTGTGGTTCTCCTATCTAGTCTCCTAAGCACAGGGATAACAGGCATGTGCCTCCATGCCTGGTTCATTTTACATTTTTACATGTATTAATTTATTTAATTCTTACAACCGTACAAGTACTATTATTCCAAATTTATGTAGGAAGGAACTAAAAGTTCTGTACTTTATACTATCTGACTTCATTGGTTTCTTTTTTTATGTCCCGTATTTTTACATGAATTATATCAGGCAGTCCTTACTATTATACTATGAAGTATTTTTGCTGTGTAAGTTTTATAAATAAGAATAAACAGGTTTATAAATTATAAGTAGAACTGGGTCATGCAGCACATAAGCTTTTGCCAGGATTTGGTCCCTGGCAGTCATGCCTGCACCTGTCCCTCCCCAGCCTATTTTCTGAATTCCTGTTATAGATTTAGGCAGTGAAATACACAGATTAGATAAGCATTATACTTAGTTCTGAATTGCTGGTGCAAAGTCTGTTAATATCATTTCAGTAATCTGGTAGATAAACCATTTCTTCAACCTAAAAATTCTTGGAATAAAGTTTTAAGAGTTAACTCTGAGAAGAAATTACAAGAACAAATATACAATATTGTTGTTAAACTTATTACTAGACTTGTTTCTTTTTTGTTGTTGTTTAAAGGTAATTAGCATACTTGACTAAAATGAGAATGAGGAAGTATTTTTGACAATAAACACATTATCATGCATTAAAACATTAGGAAATGTTGAGCTCAAGCTCCTTGATAGACTAGGAAAATGGTCACTAGATAAGAATCAGTGAAACTGCACTGTGTGTGAGATAGACCTGAACTTATCAGTGGTTCTCTCATTGCCAACAGTTAAACAATTTTATCACCTAAGATAGTATTTGTTATTTGTAAGTACAAGAACATTTGATTCTCAGTAATACCATATTTTCCTAGAAAGCATTTGAATGAATAATTCTAAAACAGCCTATTGAATCTTGTTTATGCTTTTTGAATGAAAATTCTGTAATTAATTCAGGAATTTCCCTAAGTCTAACTGCTAAAGCAAAAACTGGAGTGCAAATTAAAAAGCATAACTCATCCTATGCTTGTATCTCCCCAAATGCTCCCTTCTGGCTTAATAGCACTTTGAGAGTGGGGCCAGGGATAGGTATCTTGTGGGGATTTCCATTTTTCCTTTATTCCTACTATTTTCCTGGTTCCTTCTATGGCTTTTCTCCAAGGAGGAGTGGCAGAAACCATGAATCCCTTCCACCCAACAGGTGATGGCCTCACTCTTTCTTCATGCTCCAGGCTATGGCTGGTGTTGAAAAGGAGCTGGGGAAGGGAAGTACAGTCTCTGACCCTAGAACAAGCCAAGAACTTTCCTGCCTTCTCACACATTCAGATGTTAGTTTCTTTTACTCCCTGCTGCCAAACACATTTTTCATACAGAAAATAGTCCCTGTGTTTTTCATTTGGAGGTATTTCTCACCACTCCTGGGCCCAGGCCTATGGCTATCTGGTGGAGCACTTATGGAGAAATCATAGAGTGCAGATATCAGTTAGAGGTCATGAATCCTGCCTCAGGGGAAATGGAGCTATTTATGCAGGGGCTGCTTCTCTTTAGCTCTTGTTCTTATTAGACCCCCAAATTTGCTTTCACCTTTTTTTCCCATTTCTTTTTAGCACTTGTAACCCAGCTTGTTCATAACCATCAACAGATACATGTTTTCAAGGGAGAGAGAGAGAGAAAGGGAGGGAGGGAGGGAGGGGGGAGAGAGAAAGAGAGAGAGAGAGAGAGAGAGAGAGAGAGAGAGAGAGAGAGAGAGAGAGAGAGAAAGGGAGGGAGGAAAAGATAGATAGAGAGATAAGGAGGCTTATTACAATTATTGAAGTGACACATAAACCCCTGTGTGGCAAATAAGGTTACATATATCTTGAATAAATTATCTGTTATACATTTTATTTGGGCCACTTAAACTAGTGGTTATCTTTTCAAATTATATTTTGCTTTACAAACAGGGTTATGAGTCTTGTCATTTTTACTATGATTTTTATTAAAAGTCTGTAATTTAAAAATACCATATTCAGTTACCATTTTAAGCTAATTTAACTAAAATTACAAATCTTATATTCATGCTATTCTTCTCACTGGTGTGCTTATGACATATAAAGTTCCTGTCACTATATTTACCTCCAAGTCTTGCTCTGATGGAAATGTCTGGTACTTCCCTGGAATTCCATCTCCTGTCCTGTTGCAGTTCTTCTGATAGAATTTTCTGCCTTTTAATTGTTGTTTGAAATCCCTTGTCTGGCCTAGGAACTCGATTTTGAGGTTTTATATCACTGAAATCCACTAGGTTTGGTATGGTTCTGCCAATGCCAGGCTTTAAATCAGCATCACCACCAGGACTCATAAACCCTGAACAAGGATCACCTAAAGGCACATCATCTCGAAGTGGGAATAACGGGTAATCAGGCCCATAGGGTGGGGGATAGGGATAGTGAACATGATAGTCTGGTAGGACTGAAGGGGGGTAAGGATGAAATTTAAGAAAACTGGGGTTGCATTTCTTTTCAAATCTGTCATAGTTATGCCTGTCCTCATATCCTTTTACAAAAGGCATATTCATTTTTTTTAGGAGATCATTGTAGTGTGGGTAATCCATATTCTCAACAGTCTTTTTTCCAGAAAGGACAAACCTTTTAGGGATACTTATCTCACTGGGTTTGTAAGGAAACTCCATATCCATGGTCTTTTTCTTTGTAAGTATTGAGGACTGTAAATTAGATTCTTCTGATTTTTTTTTAACTATAAAAATCTTACATTTCCATAAATTAAAGATTAGTATTTATCTAGGATATGATTATTGACTCAGTGTTATAAATGTTGGTAAAGTAGGCTTTTTTCTCTTTAAAGTAAAAATAAAACCTCCACCCAAAGAAGGATAAGGTAGTAAAGAAACAGGACAGAAGAAAAGCAGAACACTTGCTGCTTGGCAACAGCTAGAATTCTTAACATGCTGGATCATTTATTATTTACATCATAACATAATTCTTGGGAAAACAAAAAAAAAATAGTCTTAGTAATATTTCCATGATGCCTCCTTAATACTCAGGATGACTACATTCATTTGTTTATTCTTAAAATTTTCCATAGGTTGACATTTTATGGGCAAAATGATACTCATTTAAGGAGTAGAAAAAATTCATCTAGTGACCATATATTTAAAAAAAATACGTATGAAATTACAACAAAGCATTTGTCAGATATAATAAGTGATTACACCTATTATTTAAATGCTTAAATATACTGCACCAAATAAATATACTAAAGTTAAATGGAATACCTAATGTTTTAAGACAGTAATTCACAAATTATAGTCAAAGTAAAGGTTCATCTTTTACATGTCCTAAATTATCCCTACTTTTCTAATGAAACCATGGTGCCCAGAGTAAGAACAATAAGGGCCTTAAACCCTTTTTAGTAAACTATAACAAGGTATTGCTTATTAGCCCACATGAAAATTGGATCTCATTTAAACAACTAACGTTGCAGTTCACTCATAAGCGCTTTTTCAACTAGACAATTTGGTCCTACATGGAAACTGCTATCAAAGAATTAGATATTAATATATTCCAAATATTAGAATTTGCGGATAAAAGCTCAAACCACTCGCAATTAAGCAAAAAAAAAAAAAAAAAAAAAAAAAAAAAAGAAAACTAGGCGAAATTATAGAAGAGCCAAGCACAAGCACATAACGTGTAAATCAAGCCAAGTGTAAGACAGCAAGGGGCTAAGAAATCTGTGGTAAATCAAAATCTGTGGCATAACCTAAAAGCATTAACATTAGCATTGACATTTTGAGATATACTTCTAAACATGAAGATTGAAGTAGATGGTCAGGCTATCAGTTTGAAAACCCTAACACAGTATATCCAAAGCATTAATCTGCGTTTAGGTGATGAAACATGATCTTCCAGGTAGAGTATTCTATGAAAGTAAAGTTTCATTTATGGTCCTTTCCTTCATTCTACCATCAAACATCTTGGGACCAAGGCATTACCATCGGCATGCCCCTGTCCCTCGTAACCGCCACCCCCCCGGGAGGATGAACTACATTAATCTTCCAGTAAGTTCCAATGTTCTTATTGTTGACAATACTAGATCCAAGAACTCTGAGGCCTGCGGGTGATTTGACTCGAATCCTCACTATTGCTAGGAGTTGGGTTTCAAACGCCGAGCCTGGGTCTACAACCCCGTTGATAAATAAAAAAGGGCCTTCCTTCCACCAGTAAAGGCCACTGGAAGGCTGGGGCGCGGGCCTAGGATTTCCTCCCCTAGCTCCAGAATCTTCGACAAGTCGCATGTGTTCTCGAGGATTCTCAGAGTGGCAGTGCTGTCTCGAAGGCCCAGGGGACGCGCAGCGCCAGGCGGCGAGAGTTCCTTCCTCCCCTGGGTCCGAGCCTGGCCCAGCCAGCAGCACACCACCAGCCAAGGCCCCGGCGGAAGTGGCGGCCTGTCCGTCTGGTCCGTCCGGTCCGTCCTTCCGGTCCGCCGCCCGCTCACTTCCGGCGGCGGGTGGGCGCGCGCCGCGTAACGATCTTCGGCGCCGAGGGTCGGCAGGCGGCGGCGGCGTGTGGATGGGGGCCTCGGCCTCCGGCCGGGAGCGACGGGGCTGGCGGCGGGCGGCGCTCTCCCGGGCCGCCGTCCTCATCTTGTCCGCCTTCATGGTGCGGGCGCCCCCGTCAGGTGAGGGGCGATGAGCTGCCACCATCCAGCCGGGTCACGTGCACCCCGCTTCTATGGAGACTACTCTCCAAACCCAACTGGACAGGTGGACAGGTTTACAGGATATAGAAGTTGTATAGGTTAATCACACTTGCATAGAGGAGCGAACGATCAGGAGAAGTAATACTGTGTAGACACGAGACATCACTCAAGTATCCGAAATTGAAACTGGCATCACCCCCCCCCCCCCCCCGCCTCCTCTTTAAGACCATGGGGTCATTTGCTGGTTTCCTGTTTCAGTGTGAGTTCCAGGATGATAAGCTTGAGTTTGCATTTCAAAACGAGTGTGTCCCTTGTTGCTTTGGAGCTATTCGTGATGCTGGAGCTCCATCTACTGGCTTTAGATGTAAGATGCAGGAACTATAAATATTTTCCATATTGTTTCAAAATACGTTTATGAAGAAAGAAGTGAGAGTTTAATCGAAGAGTTATTTAACTAGGAAAGTTTGAGGTTCGGGTACTTTATTGTGTGTTCAAATTATGTATTTTATTAAAAATAAAGTCTCTCCCAGAAATGAGAAGACTTCTTTCAAATCCCAATCCTTGTTCAAATAAGGAAGAATGTAAAAAGAAGCCCTCCAGGAAAATAAATGTAAGCATGAGGTAGGGTGGAAAAAGGAGAAGTGGAGTGAATGAAGATTACACCAAAGTCCAGGCACCCAGAATATAAAGATTGTTCTTTTATGAGAATAGCCAATAGCGTTTAATTGTCCTATAGAGAAAGATGCATTTGGATGGCTCTTGGTCTTGACTTAGGTATGAAAGGGAAAGCTTTCATTTAAAGAAACTTTTCTGGCTTAAAAAAAAACCTAATGAGATTAAATCTCTGAAAGTATAAGATATAGGATAAACTGAATATGTAAACTATGAATAATAAAGATCTGATATTTATATAGCATTTTGCAGTTTATGCAATGTTCCTACAATACCTCTGTGAGGCTGAGATTGTTGTCAGTCTCATTTTGCAGGTGTGAATTTATAATTTAGTAAGTAAAATGGCATATGTGCATAAATAACTAATCCAGTGTAGAATGAATGGTATGAGTTACTAGTGATGTACCATGTCAGTTGAAAAATGAGGACAAATGAGGCTTGAAGGAGGAGGAGTTTGTAATTTGGGTCTTGAAGGGTGGGAAACTTGGACATTAAAAAGTAAAAGAGAGCCAGGTATGATGGTGCATGCCTGTAATCCCAGTACTTGGGAGGCTGAAACAGGAGGATCCCAGGTTTACGGACAGAGTCAGCAACTTAATGAAGCTCTCTGTAGCTTAGTAGGACCATGTTTCAAAAAAAAATAAATAAAATAGGAATGGGAATATATCTAAGGGATAGAATACCACTGGGTTCTCTCTCTCTCTCTCTCTCTCTCTCTCTCTCTCTCTCTCTCTCTCTCTCTCACACACACACACACACACACACACACGTTCTAAGTGAGTATAGAAAATACCAGAGACGAGATAGAAGTAATAGATAGGTTTAATTCATTAGGTTGTGTGAAGGATAGTCAAGTTGGAACAAAGATATATTGGAAGGAATTGATTATGGGTCTCCCAAGTGTGATGATGCACTATACTATTATATGACACTTATTTTGCTGTCATACTACACAATTTCTCATGAAAATTGACTTACGGATCTCCTGGCATGATACTGCACTATGCTATGATACTACACTATTTTAATGTTTTGGAGTTTCTTATGAGGCAAATTGTTGATCATCTGTTTTCTTTTTGCTTTGCATAGTTGGATATTTGGTTCGATCACCAAGAAGTTTTCGTTTGACTCAAGATGCATCGAAAATAGTGGGATCATCAAATTTCCCAGGTATTCTATAAATAGACTCCTAGTAGTTTTAAGAAAGTTATTAACATTTGTTTAAATTTATTAGTCTTTTCCAGGAAGTTAATGTTCTCCAGTTATCCTAGTCTCTAAGGTTCATTTCCTTCTACAGAAATCTATTAAAGTTTCCATAGAGTTAAATTCATCAAGATCTAATTCTGTATGCTATAACTGCATGTGTAAAGAATAATTACTTCTAAAAGTTAGCTAAATTTGCCTTTAATGTTTTTGTTATTATGTAGTACTAGCTATAATAGTAAATATGGGCAGTTTAAGTATGCTAAAGCATATGATACCTACATATCCTCAAGATTTTGTACTTTTAAGAATTTATAAAAGTCTCAGAGGCATAGCAACCACAAACTATATTTTGCAGTTTTTATTAGGGTAAATTCATTTGCCAAGAAATTCCTCCTTTAAAGGGCATAGTTCAGTTGTTTTCAGCATGTTGACAAGGTTGGATACCTGTCTCTTCATAGTCTTAATTTAACATTTTCATCACTCCCAAAAGAAACATCATATTCATTAAGCAATCACTTCCCAGCCCTTTGAAACTACTAATATTCTGTTTGTATATATTTGCCTATTCTGAACATCATGGAATCATACATTGTGTGGCATTTTGTGTCTGGCTTTTTTCAGTTAGTATAATGTTTTTGAGATTCATCCATGTAAGAATATATACGTACTACATTCCTTTCTATAGCAGAATAATATTCTGTTGTACATAAAGTATGTTTTTACTTCCCTTGGGTGTATATCTAGGAGATTTTCTGGTAAATATGATCATTTTATTTTTAACATTTTGAGGAACTGCCAAACTATTTTTCAAAGAGCCTGGACTACTTAATTTTCACACCAGTAAAGTATGAGGATTTAAATTTACAAACATTACCACCAACACTTGTTATTATCCACCTTTTTAGTTCATAGCCATTCTAGTGGGTATGAAGTGATATCTCATTGTGGTTTTGATTGTTATTTCCCTAATGACTAACGCTGTTTTGTCTCCTTTTATGTCTTGTTTGGCTGGGTGGATTTTTTTTTTGCAGAAATGCCTATAAAGTCCTTTGATGTTTTTGTTTTGTCTTTGATGATTGTTTTTGAGTTGTAGAGTTTCTTATGTATTCTGGGTGCTGGAATATGATTTGCAAATATTTTCTTCCCTTATGTTGATTGTATTTTAACTTCTTAATATGTTTTTTGAAACATGTTTTAAACTTTGAGAAGGTCTCATTTCTATTTTTTTCTGGTGCTTAAAGGGTCATATCTAAGAATGATTTTCATTTCTACTTTTTTTGACCCAATGCTCAGAATAGACCAGTATATGTGCAACTGTAAGAAAGCCTGAAATAGAAGCTGATGCCTGATCATTGATTAGGCAGTAATTTATTGCAATAATTTACTCCTACATTTCCTTATAAGTTTCATATTTTTAGCTCTTTCATTTTTATTAATTAATTTGTATTTGCAGTACTAGGGATTGAACCCTAGAGCATTCTACCTCCAAACTATACCCCTAGCCCTTTTAAAAAATTCTTCATTTTGAAACAGACTCTAAGTTGTGGAGGGCCTCACTCACTAGCTGAGGCTGGCTGCAAACCTATGATCCTCCTGTCTCAGCATCTCAAGTACTGAGATTACAAGCATGCATCACCATACCCAGCTTATCTCTTACATTTAGATCTTTGATCCATTTTGAGTTAATTTTTGTTTGTGATGCAAGTTAAAGATAAAACTCTAAACATGAGTTTATGTGGTTACCAAATGTTGTAGCACATTTGGGAAGGGGGCTATTTTCTCTTTATTAGATTGCCTTGGCACCCTTACTAAAAAGCAGTTAGTTGCAGTTGTATGGGTTTATTTATGGAGTCTACATTCTATTCCATTGATCTCTATATAAGCTTGTACTTATGTCATTACCTTGCTGTCTTTGTTATTATTGCTTCGTAGTATGTTTTGAAAAGTGTGAGTACTTAAAATTTTTCCTTTTTAATATTGTTATGGGTACTCTGAGCCCCTTGCACTTACGTATTAATTTTAGAATCAGTGTGTCAGTTTTTGCAAAAATATCCACTGGGCTTTTAATAAGAATCACATTAAATCTATAGATCATTTTTTGGTACTCTAACAATACTTATTCTTCCAATCCATTAGGATGGACTGTCTTTCTATTTAATTAAACCTCCTTTAATTTCTATTCATGATGCTCTGTAGGTTTTAGTGTATAAATCTTACATTTAAAAAATATTTCTAAGTATTTATTTATATTTTCAGTACTGGGGATTGAACTCAGGGGCGTTCTACCTCCAAGCTACACCCCCAGCCCTATTTTTTATTCTTTATTTTGAAATAGGGTCTCACTAAGTTGCGGAGTGCCTCACTAAGTAGCTGAGGCTGGCAGCAAACCTGGATCCTCCAGTTTCAGCCTCCCAAATGCTGGGATTACAACCGTGTGCCACCACGCCCAGCTAGTATTTATTATTTTTGATGCGATTATACATGGAATAATTTTACTTATTTAGTTAGTTTTTGGATTGTTTGTTACTAGTTTATGGAAATGCATTTGATATTTTGTATTTGCTGTCATATCCTGCCACCTTGGTAAATTCATTTATTAGTTCTATTTTGTGGGAGGAAGAGTCCTTGGGATTTTCTGTATAGAAAGTCATAACATCTGTAAATCAAGGTAGTTGTATTTCTTCCTTTCCAGTTCAAATACCTTTTTATTTTGTGCCAGTTGCTTCAGCTAGAACTCCAGTTTATTACTGATGACAAGTATTTTTGTCTTGCTCCTGATCTTAAAGGAAGGGAAAGGTTTCAGTTTTTGCCATTGAGTATGATGTTCGCTATAAGGTTTTTATAGATGCCCATAGTCAAGGTGAGGAAGTTCCCTCTGGTCCTCCTTTGTTGAGTGCTTTTATTGTGAAAAGGTGTTGGGTTTTGTCAAATGCTTTTTCTATAGTTATGGAAATGATAATTTGTTTTTTAATCCTTTATTAATATTGATTTTTTTTAAGTAGCCTTGTGTCCCTGCATAAATATCAGTTGGCTAAGATGTATAGTTCCCTTTTTATGCTGCTAGATTTGGTTGCTAGTATTTTGAAGATTTTTATATATATGTTTACAAGGACAGTTGGTCTGTCGTTTTCTTGTGATATCTTTGCTTGATTTTGATTTTACAGTGATACTGGTTTCATAGGACAGGTTGAGATGTGTTTACTCCTCTTGTATTTTTTTTTTAAACTTTGCAAAAGATTATTGTTAATTCTACTTGAATTGTTTGGTAGAATTGATCAGAGCATCCATCTGGAACTGTTTGTTTCTTTGTGGAAATTTTTTTGTATACTAATTTAATCACTTGTTTTAGTTCTATTCAGATTTTGTTTCATTATGACTTTTTTTTTTTCAGCATGGATTTTTTATACATTTTTTGAGTACAGCAGGGTTACATAGACATTTATGACATATCAATCATTGTCAGATCACAAATAGCACCACTTCTTCGTTTTACATGTATAGCCCACATTCTTAACATAGCCTGGTAAAGCAAACTTTCTAGAGTCATAAAACCATACTTCTTTAGGGTCATATCTTTATTTTCCAAGAAGTAGGAGGGTCTTTCATCTACGAATCCTAGGGGCAATCTCCAGACTTGGAGACGCCAATGTAGCCATAGCAGAAGAGTCAGTATAATTGCTCATATATGCAGATAGCAACTGCCAGGGGGGAAAGGGCCCAGCTGGACTCCCACAACTCCCCCGTTTTTATTTTAAAATGCACGAAGGACTGTGCCTGTCTTAGGTCGTTTCCTACCAGGTGCTTAATCTTATCCGTCATGGGGTCTCGATGAGTCATTCAAGGAGCCCTGTCTTAGGTTGATTTGCCCTGAGAAAATCGAACCCGTCATTGACTACCAGGCCCTGTGTGAGGCAGTGCTTGCATTTTTATTCCATGTAAATCTGCTCATATACTAACATAGGCATTGATCACAAGGCGTATAACAAGTGGTAGATTGCATAAACCTAGAATGACTATTGCTGTTGCTATGGTAACTCCTCCTAGCAAAGAGGAAAACGAGGGCCAGGTAGTGACCAAGGCTTGAAGCCGATCTACAAATGTCTTAGCTGTTTCTGCCAGGTTAATAGAAGTGGGCTCCGCATTACTTAGATCCAAACTCTCCGGGTGTAACTTTAACAAATCTTTTTTTTTTTTTTTAATCTTTCCCTTATTTGGTGCATTGTAATTACACATCTTTGTTAGGTACAAGCTAGTATAGGTAAAGCCATCCATGCACACAATTCTCATTTAACTCTTCCCCAGTTCCCACCCCACTCCCTCCTCCTCCCTCCTTCTCAAGGTCAGTTTAGTGATTAACTTAGATGTGTTCATAGAAAGTACATCATGTTCATTAGGGTGTCCTCCCTACCCCCTTCACCTTCCGTTAAGTCGAATTCTTTGTTCACCTAAGGATTCTCCTTCATCTGGAGTTCCTCTTATGTCACATTTTCTCCTTAGCTTCCACATATTAGGGAGAGCATTCAATTTTTAACTTTTAGTGACTGACTAATTTCACTTAACATAATGTTTTCCAGTTCCTTCCATTTCCCTGCAAATAACATGATTTTGTTCTTCTTTATGGCTGAGTAACATTCCATTGTGTACATATCCCATAGTTTTGTAATCCATTCATCTGTTGGACATCTTGGCTGGTTCCATAGTTTGGCAATTGTAAACTGTGCAGCTATAAACATAGATACACATGCATTTGTCTGATAGTTTGGTTTCCATTCTTTTGGGTAGATACCTAGTAGGGGTATTGCTGGGTCATATGGTAGGATCATTCCATTTGTCTGAGGATCCTCCATACTGTTTTCCAAAGTGGTTGCACTAATTTGCAATCCCACCAACAATGTATTAGGGTTTCCACTTCTCCATACCCTCGCCAGCATTTGTTGTTGTTTGTGTTCTTGATAGTTGCCATTCTGATTGGAGTTAGGTGAAACCTCAGAGTAGTTTTGGTTTGCATCTCTCTGATTGCTAATGATATGGAACATTTCCTCATACATTTATTGGCAATTTGTGTTTCTTCTTTTGTGAAGTGTCTATTTAGATCCTTTTCCCATTTTTTTGATTGGGTTATTTGTTTCCTTAGCTGTGAGTTTCTTGAGTTCTCTTTATATCCTAGATATTAGTCCTCTATCAGAAGAATAGCTGGCAAAAATTTTCTCCCACTCTGTGGGTTTTCTGTTGAGGTTCTTGATAGTTTCTTTTGCTGCACAGAAGCTCTTTAGTTTAATGCAATTCCATGTATTGATCTTCCTTTGAGTTGCTTGTGCTTTTGAGGTCTTGTTGAGAAAGTTTTTACCTGTGCCTATGTGTTGAAGTGTTGGGCCTATGCCCTCTTCAAGTAGCTGCAAGGTCTCTGGTAGCAATGCGCATTCAAAATCACTTCAAGAAAATTATCCACCATGACCAAGTCGGGTTCATCCCAGGGATGCAAGGCTGGTTCAACATACGAAAAACAATCCATGTAATTCACCACATAAACAAACACAAAGACAAAAATCACATGATCATCTCAATTGATGCTGAAAAAGCATTTGACAAGATCCAACACCCATTCATGCTAAAAGTACTGCAGAGAATCGGAATAGAAGGAACATACCTCAAAATCATAGAGGCAATATACAATAGATCTACAGCCAATATCATATTAAATGGAGAAAAACTGCAAGAGTTCCGACTAAAAACAGTTAGAAGACAAGGATGTCCATTATCACCTCTTCTGTTCAACATAGTACTTGAGACTCTAGCCAGAGCAATAAGGCAAGAGAAAGAAATCAAAGGGGTAAAAATAGGGAAAGAAGAACTAAAACTATCTCTCTTTGCAGACGACATGATACTATACCTAGAAGACCCAACAAAGTCAGCCAAAAAACTTATAGAACTGATCAACAAATTCAGCAAAGTGTCTGGATACAAAATCAATCTTAAAAAATCCGAAGCTTTCCTCTACACCAACCATAAAACCACTGAAAAAGAAATCCAGAAAACAATTCCACTCACAATAGCACCCCGAAAAATAAAATACTTAGGGATAAACCTAACCAAAGAGGTAAAAGACCTCTATAAGGAAAATTACAAAAAGCTGAAAAAAGAAATCGATGAAGACCTTAGAAGATGGAAAAATCTACCATGCTCTTGGATAGGCAGAATAAATATCATCAAAATGGCCATTCTCCCAAAAGTAATCTACAAATTCAATGCAATACCCATGAAATTACCAAGGTCACTCCTCACAGACATAGAAAAATTAGTCCTTAAATTCATCTGGAACAACAAAAAGCCCAGGATAGCCAAAGTAGTTCTTAGTAATAAGAACCATGCAGGAGGTATCACAATACCTGACTTCAAACTCTACTACAAAGCCACAGTAATAAAAACAGCATGATATTGGCACAAAAACAGACACACAGACCAATGGAGCAGAATAGAAGATTCAGAAACATACCCATGTGCTTACAGTCAACTGATTTTTGACAAAGGAGCCAAAAACATACACTGGAAAAAAGATAGCCTCTTTAACAAATGGTGTTGGCAAAACTGGTTAACCATATGCAGGAAAATGGAAATAAACCCCACTTTCTCACCCTGCACAAGAGTCAATTCCAGGTGGATCAGAGACCTGGAAGTTATTATGACTTCTAATAAGAAACAAGCTATTAATTGTAGATCATTTGTATGTGGTTAGTTGCTTCTTTGTTGTTACCAGGATTTTCACTTTGTTTATGGATGTTGACTGATTATGATTTATGTGGGCATAAATCTCTTTAAGTTAGTCCAAATTGGAGTTCATTGATCTTCCATGATTTCTAGATTCTTGTTTCTTATCAATTTTGGGCAGTGTGCCTTACCATTTCTGCAAGCACTGTTTGTGTGCCTGTCCCTGTCCCCGTCCCCCTCCTCCTGGAACGCTTCTCTGCACACTCTGGACACTCAGTTGTGCCTCATGCTTTCTCTCATGTCTTCATTGATTTGTCTTTATTCCTTTTTCTCTGTTTCTCAGACTGGGTAATCCCAAATTGACTTATCTTTAAGTTTACTGATTCTTCCACCTTTTCAATCTGGTGTTGACTCCCCTAAGTATTTTTATTTCAATTATTTTATTGTTACTGTTCCTTTTTATAATTTTTAAAAATTTTTTATTGTAGTAATTAGTGCAACATAGCATACATCTTTGTTAAGTACAAGTTGTTAACAACATATTTGCACACAATTCTCATTTGACCCCTTCCCCAATTCCCACCCCATTCCCTCCCCCTCTCTCCCCCTCAGGTTCACTTCAGTGAGTGACCTTGATATGATTGTGTAAGTACATCATGTGCTTTAGGGTGTCCCTCTGCCCCATGCGTCCACTACAATTAAATCAACTTCTTTGCTTATCGAGGATCTCTCCTTTTCATCTGGAGACCCTCCTATGCCCCATCTTCTCCCTAGCATCCACATATTAGGGAGAACATATG
>PVLC010017750.1:0-33235 GCA_004027655.1 Graphiurus murinus
CAGTAGAATAATGCCCTTGGGTTCAACCCCCAACACCAACAACAAAAAAGAAAAAGCAGCAGCCAGGCATGGTGGTATGGATTTGAAGACAGCCTCAGCATAGGAAGACTCTCAGCAACCTAGCAAGATTATGTTTCAAAATAAAAATGAAAGAGGACTGGGGGTGTAGCTCAGAGGTAGAATGTTCCTAGGTTCAATCCCCAATACCACACACACACACACACACACACGCACACACACACACACAAAAAAAAAAAGAGAGAGAAAGAAAGAAAGAAATCAATCAGCCAGAAATGGTAGGACATGTCTATAATCCCAGCTACTCAGGAGGCTGAGGCAGGAGGATCCTAATTCGAGCCAGTCTAAGCAACCTAGCAAGATCCTGTCTCAAAACAAAATAAAAAGGGTTGGGGATATAGCTGAGGGGCAGAACACTTATCTAGCTTGTGCTAGTCCTTGGGATGAATCAACAGTATTGGGAGGGGGTATCACTCAATAAGCCTGTAAGAAACATTTCAGGTTATTAAAATTTTTTTCCTAAAGCTGCTTCCTAAAGTGGTGGTGCAAATCTGTAATCCCAGATTTTGGGAGGTTGAGCTAAAAGGATCACAAGTTTGAGACTAGATTCAGCAACTTAGTGAGATAGTCAGCAATTTAGCAATACCTGATGTAAAAAATCTAGGGGTGTAGCTGAGGGGTAGAATGCCCCTGTATTCGATGCCTAGTTCCTAAAAATTCAGAAAGATAGTTTGGACCACTGATAGGCTAAGTAAGTAATTCCCTTTTACTCAAAAAGAAAAAAAAAAAAAAGAAAAGTTCTTTTTTTTTTTCTTTTTTCTTTTTGTGGCACTGGGAGTTGAACCCAGGGGCATTCTACCTCTGAGCTACAACCCCAGCCCTATTTTATTTTTATTTTGAAATGGGGTCTCACTAGGTTGATGAGAGTCTCACTAGTTGTTGAGGCTGTCCTCAAGCCTACAATCCTCCTGCCCCAGCCTCCCAAGTACTGGGATTAGAAGCATGCGTTACCACACCTGTCCTGAAATCAGTTTTGATGTAACTATAATATGCTACATTTCTTTGAAAATCACCTGTAATACAGACATTTTACAAATTCAAATTGGCATTCCCAAGTAAACTGAACAGTGTTTTCCTACACCCTTCACTCTCTTATAAAGTATTCCACTTCACAGTCCAACAGCCAAAGGTAGAAAAAAGGGACATGGTACAAAAGGCAGCAAGGACTAGGCAGACCCCATAAATTTGGAATTCTAAATAAAACAAGAGGGAGGATCGTAGGTTTGCAGCCATCCTCAACTACTTACTGAGGCCCTCAGCAACTTAGTGAGACCCTGTTTCAAACTAAAGAATATGAAATAGTGCTGGGGGTGTATCTCGGAGGTAGAATGCCCCTGGGTTCAATCCCCAGTACCGCAAAATAAATATAAATAAATAAATAAATTATACAACACACACACAGAGTAAATCCTATCTGAATCACAATAATGGATCTTTCACATTCTGCAGAAGCAAAACTGTTGGAACCACTACCTCATACCGTGACAGCAACAGATCCTGCACGGGCTAGGTCCTGTGGCCCTTTCTCTCTCCTGGTGTTGGTCTGCTACTACCAATGCAAAAATAAAATACACTTAACTAAGAGGCTAGACTGGGAAGATAGGCTGATTTTTTACTACACTAGATGGCAAAGCAGAAACTTTTAGAAGATACAGCTAGAGAATGGAAAATTTAATTCCGGAGTGGTAATTCTCACTAGTTGTGGACAACAGTATACTTGGCTTGTGCTCAGTTTTTATCTATTGGACACGTAGGATGATTTACCTCAACTGTGCATGTGTGCAGGCTCACAAATCTCACCCAACAGTGCTCTTTGGCACATAAATGGAACAAGGGCAAGAACCACACTTCAACTCAGTCTCCCTAAAATGACAATTCCAGCAACTGACTATTCTGAGTGTAATACTATTTACTTTGGAACACCGTGAGATATCGTTTTTTGGGGGGTTGTTCTATTTAAACTATAGAACTATTAAATAGAAATGCTAACGCTGCATATGGTGGAGCATGCTTATAATCCAAGCACTTGGGAAGCCGAGAAAGGAGGCCTCGGCAAGTAGTGAGATGCCCATCAACGTGGCAAGACCTTGTTTCAAAATAAAAATAAAGTAGGGTTGGGGGTGTACCTCCCAGGTAGAATGCCCCTGGGTTCGATCTCTAGTACCACACACACACACAATAAGAAATGTTAAATAGCTGCTGAATGCTACCTTTAACATCTTTCTCAGTTGAGGAATCTTAAATTTGAATGACATATATTTGATTTGTAGAGTACTTTATTTCTATAGCTAGCTAGTTCTTTCTTCAGAGTAACTGAAGACCCCTGGGCTGAAAAGCAGCTCAGAGTATTCATCCATATTCTCCCTTCTACCATCCAGACACCACCATCCACTGGAATGAGGGCTGGCGCTGTTCCAGTGGTAGCCACTGGCTACACGGGGTTATTAAGCACTTGAAATATGGTTATTTCCAAGTTGAGATGTGCTGTAAGGGTAAAATAGACACCAGACTTTCAACAGCACTGGAAAAATATCTCATCAATGTTTAATATGTGTAGAAAAGGTTTTTTTTTAAAAATATACTGGGGTAAATAAAATATTAGAACTAATTTCATCCTTTTTTAAAAAAAGTGACTAGTAGAAAATTTACAACTACACATGTGGTTTGCATCATATTTCTTTTGGACAACATTGGTCTCTAGTGATTGGTTTAGAAATCACCTCTCAAATTTTAAGGAAGGGAGAAGGATAAGTCTAAGACAGATTTCAAACTGAGAGAGAGAAAACAGTCCAGATAGAGGGCAAGCAGAAAGAAAGGGAAATGCCACAAGTGGGAGAAAGACACGCCAGACTGAGAAGCTTGTTACATTATAGTCGGCATCGGGGAATCCAGGTGTTCAGCAAGACTGCACCTCTTAATCAAGGAAAATAACCCACCTCATCACATACTACCAATAGTGATCCTTACCTGATAGCTTCTAGTACTAGACAACAGATGTACAAGTTTCTAAGGCATACTTATGTTAAAATTTCTTTACTTAAGGATATATCTAGTGTGTGTACTTTTTTTGTGTGTGTGGTCCTGGGAATTGAAACCAGGGGCATGTTACCGGCGAGCTACGCCCCCAGCCCTATTTTATTTTTTATTTGGAAGCAGAGTCTTACTAAGTTGTAGAGGGCCTTGCTAAGTTGCTGAGGTTGGCTGTAAACCTGTGATCCTTCTGTCTCAATCTCCCAAGTACCAGGATTACAGGTGCCATGCCTAGCTAGTATGTATACCTTTAAAAACTGTTTTGGTTCATCCTTTAATTAATACCACCAATCCAGGAAATATAACACTCAATTAGGGGGGAAAAAAAAAAAAAGACCTTAGAAAGAGGTTAACATTATTTATATATTAAGTATGTGTGTGTATATATCCATATAAACACATACATTTTATGTATAAAAACACAGGGTACACATAGGCAGAAAATTTCTGGTACTTATGACAATCTCAAATAATAAGAATTACTGTCTCATTTTACAGACTGGGAAACTGAGGGTTATTAACACACACAAAATAACATCAGTGACTGGTATGTGATTGGCAGGATGTGAGACCATCTCCACTTCTAAGGCAAGGTTTTGGCCATGAAGGCACACTACTCCTGTAGGACGTGTCACTACTCTGCTCCTTCTGTTATCTGTTCACTTGTCATGTGGGCATGTCTGCCCCTTGGGAGCGCCATGAATGCAAATTTAGATATGCATTTTTCTAGGAAAAGCTCCTAGTTTCATTTACTTTTTTTTTTTTGGCACTGGGAAGTGAATTCTACCTCTAAGTTATACCCCTATTTTATTTTTATTTTGAAAAAGGGTCTTGTTAGGTTGATGAGTCTTACTACATGCCTAGGCTGTCCTTGAACCTGAATTCCTCCTGTCTCAGTTTCCTAAGTACAGGTGTGTACCACAATGGCCAGCTTCATTTACTTTTCAAAAACTGTAAGAGACCAGACTAATGGCCTGTGTTCTTCTAAGTGCTTTTCCCTGGCTGCCAGACACTGGTCCCTTCTGCCATAGATGAAAATTAAGGCCAAAGCAGCTCCTCTCCCCAGTTCCAACCCATCTGGATTTAGAAACCAGGAGGCAAGCAGTCCTGAGTGCAGGAATTGGAAGAGGTGGAGTCTGAGTCCTGACCCAACTCTGTCTCAGAATGGGCACCTCCTTCCCGAGCCTCTTAGGCTGAGGGAAGAAACAGTGATCCCGCCCACATGAAGGCGCTCAGGGATGCCTGGCAGGCTCAAGGGCTCATGATCAACGGGGGTGGGGGGGGTGGGGGTGTCTATGCATAAGAATTATCATTTATCACTTTATCCATAGATTTGTGTGTGTGTGTGTGTGTGTGTGTGTGTGTGTGTGTGGTACTAGGAATTGAACCCAGAGGCATTCTACTTCTGAGCTACATCCCAGACCGATTTTATTTCTTTTTTTTTTTTTTTTTTTTTTTGTGGTACTGGGGATTGAACTCAGGGGCATTCTACCTCCAAGCTATACCCCCATCCCTATTCTTTATTCTTTATTTTGAAACCGGGTCTCACCAAGTTGCAGAGGGCCTCACTAGGTAGCTGAAGCTGGTCTCGAACCCGGATCCTCCGGTCTCAGCCTCCCAAATGCTGGCATTACAAGCGTGCGCCACCACGCCCGGTTCCGATTTTATTTCTTATTTGGAAACAGGGTATCACTAGGTTGCTGAGAGCCTTACTAAATTGCTGAGGCTGTCTTTGAACCTGCAATCCTCCAGTCTCTGCCTCCCAAGTACTAGGATTACAGACATGCACCACCATGCCCACTTTAGATTTTTTATTTGTGGTACCAAGGAATGAACCCGGGCCGGGCACATGCTATGCAAGTGCTCCAGTAAAGCTACCTTCCCAGCCCTTTTATTATTTATCTTGAGACAGGGTTTCACTGAGTTGCAGAGGCTGGCCTAGAACTTGCAATCCTCTTGCCTCAGCCTCCTGCAGCTTATTTTTCTTGGTGCTGTTATCTAAAGAATGTACTGTCATTTCCTAATAAATTAGTCATGTCATTTCTCCACAGTTTAGACATGAGCTAGAGGAGAGAAACTGTCTTCAAACTGAGCTCAGGGAAGCCCTGCAGGCCATGGAGGGTGTGAACGTGAATGTTCAGTCCTCCAACCAAAGCAACTCTACTTCTATCTGCTTTATACATTGGGGAAGAAAGGAGTATCTCAGGCTCAAAACTAAGAAAAACATCACAACAAAATAATAGGCAAAAATAAATGAAATGAAAACTTTATATATATGTTTTATTCTTTTGTGGCACTAGGGATTTAACCCAGGGGTATTCTACCTCTGAGCTACACCCTCAACCCTATTTTTATTTGGGAACAGAGTCTCACTAGATTGATGAGAGTCTCACTACTTGCTGAGACTGTTCTTAAACCTGCGATCCTCCTTTCTCAGCCTCCCACGTCCTGGGATTACAAGTGTGTGCACCACCACACCAGGCTAAAACTTTACATATGACAGCTAATCAAGTTACCCCATAACAACAGAATATCCAAACACCCAGAATGAGTTTCAAAGACTCATAAAGCAACATGATCAAGGTCTTGCATCATATACTTAAGAAGTCATATCATAAACATTAATGAACAATTTCCCACAGCCTAAAATTTCCTTCTGAACTCTGGGAAAAAGAGAAACCACTAATAACACGAAGAACTTAGTAAAGAAAAAAGCCTGCCCAACTCCAAATGGCACCCTGGGGTCAAGTATGACTCATCCAGTCTGTTCTCCTGAGTCTGAAGCAGTGTGTCCCACCTTCAGCTCTTCAACAGGTGTGCTGCGGGGGGCACCAATTCCTCCCAGTGACCCAATCACTGCTCCCAAGACACTGCACACACTTCTTAAGGCACCACCTTCCCAAGGGCAACGAAGAGGATGCATGCACCATTTTAGAAAAAGACGTTAATCCTCAGCTAACCAGAAAATTTAATGTAAGATTAAAAAAAAAAAAAAAAGTTTTTACTGTACTAATGTCAACTGCATAATCCATGGTTTAAAAACAGAAGGCAGTGTGGTGGTGCATGCCTGTAATCCTAGTACTTGGGAGGCTGAGACAGGAGGATCACAAGTTTAAAGCCAGCCTCGGCAACTTAAGGGTGACTATCATCAACCTAGTGAGACTGTTTCAAAATAAAATAGAACTGGGGATGTAGTTCAGACATAGACTACTCCTGAGTTCAATACTCAGTACCCCCCCCCCACATGCATAAAAATGTTAGAATCCCTGTCTTGATGTTTTTTGAGTACTTCTAAATAAGTTACAATAACATAGTTACCCCTGGACTGTTCTTTGAATCTTTACAGAAATTTAAAAGCCAACATGGGGGGAGAAAAGTCTGGTTTTTGACTCCTTGAATGGATTGTAAAGTATCAAAGACACAGTGGTTTACATACCAAGCCTTGGCATAACGGCTCCCAGAAACTGCTCATCTTCTTGGAAGTGGTTCTCTTGCAAGGATTCCAGCAATTTCTGCAGGACATCTTGGGGCACTTTGCAGCCTGTGCCCTTCAGTTCAGTGAATCTCGTTAGCCGGAAGCTCTTGTCCAATTCATAACTTTCCGGGTTAAAGGATTCCCGCGTAGACATGGTTCTGGGGCCCACACTCCTCACAGTTGAGCCCCTCCCCTCCTTCTCTCTTGGTCAGCTGCGTTCTTTACTTCTGATCCACCTAGGTATCACCAAAACACAAAGACACCTTTAAAATTAGAATCTGGATAGGTATTTGCCAAGACTCAAGTGAATACAAGCTGGGGAAAAGTAGTGGGACAAAGGCCGAAATCACCAAAGATACTGAGAAACAGCAATTTGGGGGCACAGTGCCTTGATCACCAATGATGCATAAGCCGGAATAAATCATTTTAAAAAGGGCCTACTGGGGCTGGGATGTGTGGCTCAGTGACAGAGCCAGTGCTCACCATCAGTTCAACTTCCAGCACAAACAAACAAACAAACAAACGGCCTACATCATCACTGGTATGTACAGAAGATCTGACATCTGGACCAGCAAGATAGAAGAAGTCTGGCCCAGCAAGCTCACGTAACACCACCTCCCCTTGAGCATTAAATCCCAAAGGTTCTTCTAGGACAACACTGCTAGTCCTTATGTTAGTCAACCTGGAAGTACTATGATCTATAAAGTAGAAGTCCTAGCTAAAGTGACATTTCTGGAAAACCTTTTGCTATCTCACATAGAAAAATGAAATGCCTAATGGAAACTGGAAAAGGACACTTCTGCAAATGCACTTGACGAAATTCCTCAAGATGCTAAATCCTAGGTTTAGAAAACACGTTTCCCTCTGAGCCTGCAGTACACACAACACAATCCAAAACTAACAAAGTAATAAGAGGCCTCGCTAAAGGACCTAACTTTAAAAATCGGAATGAACAGTAAGGTCTTCAAGCATGCTTGGTAAGTTCTCTGATGTTTTAATGCAGTGTTATTTCCTAGAAAGCAAACATCCCGCCCAACAAACTAGTACACACATCATTGACAAAATATGCTACTGCTCATTACCATTTCATTACCCAACTAAAACAATAAATTAAACTGTACAAAATCACTAGCATTTATGGTGCTGGGTACCACCGAAAGTTTCTGGAACAAGCCCTTCTAAGCTTGAAGCCTTCCGGCTAATGCAAAAAACAACATGTGCTCCTAGGGTTTACAAACCTCCAGATTGATACTTTATTGGGCATAGAATTACAGACACCCCAAGTTTTAGGGTCAGTTTCCCCTATAAAATTTATGATTAAGAACATAATTCCCATTTATAGAGTTTTCCATCCCCTGGGAAGCACATCGCTCATTTAAAATAAATTTAACAAAGCCTGAGTTTGGGCAGTAATCCAAACCGTTGTTACAAAAACATGTTTGGGATGAGTACTGCTTTCAGTGGGAAACCTACAACGGTACAAGCACAAGCCTTCCAACACCATTCCAAGAAAACAACCTGTCCCCAAAGAGAAGAGCCAAGCAAGTTAAGAGATGCAAATTTTGAAGCCATTTTAGAGTTTGGAAAAAGCCTTAACACCGGTTCGACTTGGAAAGGTTTGGAACAAAACCAGCAAACTCCTTTCCTCGAAATATACGGCCTCACCCCTACCAGGAAAAAAATCCAACTCACGAGGCATCCAGTTATTTTCCTACCCTCAATCACTAACACCACCACCCCCCCAAACCGAAAGGCCCAGGGAGGAGAATTTGGGTAACTTCCTTTTAAATTTAACATTTTTTCCCAGAGTTTTAAGAGGGGGAAAAAGTTTCAACACCTTACATCCAAAGAGGCGCTCCGTACTTTTACAACTCCAAGTGGAATGAGAAACACAAGTCACACAGATTCACATCCCGACCCTAAAACTTACATTTTTGGAGGGGGACGAGCAAGGAGGAGGGGACTGGTGGGGTAAGTGGGGGGCAAGTGGTGCTACTCCTGGAAAAGGGGGTGCAAGCCTGCCTAAGAGACCAGACGCCCGCGATCTAGGAGCCACATGTTTACACCTTTAAAACAATGACATGAATATTTAAAGATAACGTTTAACCCCTTCCTCCCTGGGCACGTTTCCATCTTCCGAGCGGCGCGCGGGGCGCAGGGCGCGGGGAGCGCGGGCCGCGGCTGCACCTACCTCGCCCCGGGCCCGCGCGCGCGCAGAGAGGTGGGCGCCGCGGGGTGCGCGGGGCGCGCGGGGCGCGGGCGCTCTCCATGCGGCCCGCGCGCGGGGGCCGGCGCCCGGGGACACCTTAAGTCTCAGGCCGCCGCCTTTAAAGGCGCCGCGGGCCCGGGCCGCGCTCTTTGTGGCGGGCGGAGGCTGCGCGGCGCTGCGGGCCGGGCCATGGCCGCTCGGGCCGTCCCGGGGCGGCGGGGCGCGCGCGGCCCATAGGCCGGGCCCGGGGCCGGGAGGGCGGTGGGCGCGGGGAGGGCCGGAGGCGCCGCGCCCGGGACACCGCGCCGGCTCTCCCGCCGCCGCCGCACAAAAATGTCGGCGGGCGAGAAAATTAACCCCTGCGTGGCCGCCGCCGCCCTCCCCCTGCACTCCTCCCCGCCTCCTCCCTCCCTCCTTCCCCGGCCCCGCGCGGCGGCGGCGGCGGCGGCGGCGCGGGCGGTGCTTCTTTTTTAAAGCGGCCCCACCAAGCCCTGGCTCTGCCCCTCTCCAGCGGGGCTGGCACGGCCGGCCGTGCACGGCTCCGCGGCGGTCCCGGGCGGCCCGGAGGGGGATTTGCAACGGCCGCCGCGGGCCTGCGCACCGAAATTCCCCTTTAAGCCTGGTGTCTCGCCCCCCCTCGCCAGGCCCGCCGCTTACCGGCTCGCTTTGCGCCCTCCGCCTCCTCCCGAACACGGGCCGCGGCCGCTCCCACAATGCACCGGGCGCGCCGGGCTCCCTTAAGCGTCGCCTGAATAAAAATGCTGCTCCCGGCGGCGGCGGCGGCGGCGGCGGGGAGGAGGAGGCCCGGCCCGCGCCCGGGCGCCGCGGGGGTCGGCCTGGCTGCGCGCGGCCCTGCGGGAACCGGGCCGCCGCGCTCCCGCCGCCTCGGCCGCGAGAGTCCCCAGAGACCGGCCACCTCCCTGGAAGAGGCGGCGGGCCGCGGCCGGAGCGGCTCGGTGGCTGCGTGCGGCCCGGGAAGGGGGCGGGGGCGCTGTGCAGGCCCGAGCGCGGCAATGATTGGTCTCGGGGGAGGGGTGGGGGGTTGCAAACCCGAGGAGCGGTGGCATCCGTTGCATGATGCAAAAAGGATTGATTTCAAAAGTTGCGAGTTGCATTGGCAGCAGCTTGGGGCGCCCGGGCCGCCTCCTTTCTCCGGACCGGCTTGGAAGGGTCGGGAGTGTTTTCCACCACCTGGCCGGGCTTGGCCGCGCTGCGGCAGCGGGATGCAGTACCTGCTCCCCGAGCGCTGCGTTCGGAGAGCGCTGGAGGACAATGACTGGAAACAATTTGCAGTGTGGGAGCTGAGCAGAAGCCGCCTCTGCTCCACTGGAAGATTTGAAAACACAAATCGGCGCGTTTCTTTCCAAGTGGCTCCCACCATCTCTTCCACCTATTGTTTAGCCTGGCTCCCGAGCTCATTGGAGCCTCATTGAAATATGCAAATACTCTGCAAAGTTTCTTGAACATTTAATATGCATGGTAGGAAGTTTTGGGGGTGGGGGGAGGATTAACGTTCTCTACTTACATCGCTTGCTTTTCGCATGTCCCAGTAAACATGGCAGCCTAATCCCGTGTGTACTTTGAAATGACATCTGTGAAGCAGCTTCACCTCGAAAAATAACTTTTCAGGTTTTGGACTTTCCAATGCACTGTAGATGCAAAGAAAACGTATTTTAGGGCTTCCCTTAAAACTGAACAGAGTCAGAGGCTTGGTGGCACAAGCCGTAATCCCAGCACTAGGGAGGATCGCAGGTTCAAGGCTTAGCCTCAGCAATTTAGCCGACACCCTGTTTCCGAAATAAAAACTAAAAAGGGCTGGGGGTGTACCCCGGAGGTAGAATGCCCTTGGGTTCAACCCCCAGTACCCAAAACAAAAACCTGAGCAGAGTAGAGGAATGCCATACTGAACTTTTGGAAGGTGGGCCAGCATTTTCCAAGTTTTAGGGGGCAGAACTACTTGGGGGTGAAGGGATTGGGATTTATGGATGCTTTCAGATTTTCATGCTATACAGATGTTCTTTTCTTTCTTGAAATTTTTGTTTTCCCATTTCCTGGGATTTTAATCTCTGGTTTGCATGCAGAATAGTGTTGCCACCTCCAAGACTGGATGAATGGATGCTCCTCCTGTCTGTGTTCTTTTTCCATAGTCCTACAATAAATTTGGAAAGAACGTTGTTGAACCTGGGTTCTTTAACTTGCTCTGTTAGACCTTCAGAAGAGCATCAGAAAGCTGTGGTGGACAACCCTGGGTTTGCCTGTGAATCTCCTGGAGAGAAGTCACAAGTGCATACAATCACCAGGACTCTAGAACCAGGGGGAAGATAAAGATACTTTTATTCCTCTACTTTTTTTTTTTTTTTCAGTACTGGGGATTGAACCCAGGGGCATTCTACCTCCAAGCTACGCCCCCAGTCCTATTTCTTATTCTTTATTTTGAAACAGGGTCTCACTAAGTTGCAGAGGACCTTACTAAGTAGCTGAGGCTGGCTGCGAACCTGAATCCTTCAGTCTTAACCTCCCAAATACTGGGATTACAAGCGTGCATCACCACACCTGACTCTTCCTCTAAATTTTTAATTGATTGCATTTTGAACAATGTGAGTTTTTTTGTTTTTTGTTTTTTTTTTTGTACTGGGAATTGAACCCAGGGATATTCTACCTCTGAGCTAGTCCCCTAGCCCTATTTTATTTATTTATTTTTCTAAGTGTAAACTAGGCATGATGGCTCATACTTCTAATTCCAGCACTTGGGAGGCTGAGACAGGAGGATTGCAGGTTCAAGGACAGCCTCCACAAGTGGTGAGACTCATCAACCTAATGAGATCCTGTTTCAAAATAAAAATGAAATAGGGCTAGGGGTGTAACTCTGAGGTAGAATACTCCTGGGTTCAATCCTTAGTACCACACACACACACGCAAAAAATTATAAGAATAGATTTGTATTTTGAGGTCTACAAATTACAAAATTAAAGCAGATCACTACATAGGAGTCTAGTGAGTACATTTTGCCTGTGCATAAAAATGTTATCAAAGTTTTTCATTTCCCAGCCGGGCGTGATGGCACATGCTTGTAATCCCAGTACTTGGGAGGCTGAGACTAGAAGATCTGGGTTCATGGCCAGCCCCGAAACTTAGTGAGACCCTGTTTCAAAATAAAGAATAAAAAATAGGACTAGGGGTGTAGCTCGTAGGTAGAATGTCAAACAAACAAAAAAAGTTTTTTCACAAATTCACTCCATTCACAATGTTTTATCAGTTACATTGCTCTTCTTAAGGTTACTATACCTTTGTTTCAAATTATATTACAAGTTATTCTCTCAAAATGAACCTTTAAACTCCAAAATTCTTGGCTAGTAGGAATGGCACTATTTTAGCTTGGTGTGGTGGCACATGCTTGTAATCCCAGTACTTAAGAGGCTGAGACAGGAAGATTGCAGACTCAAAGACAGCCTCATCAAAAAATAATAAAATAGGGCTGAAGGTGTAGCTCAGAGGTAGAAAGCCTCTAGGTTCAATCACCAGTAACACAAACACACGCACCTACACATAGAATGGCACTATTTTGTTTAAATTTAATTAAAATTTTTTGGTACTAGGGATTGAACCCAGAGGCATTCTACCTCCAAGCTATACCCCCAGCCTGATTTTATTTCTTATTTGGAAACAGGGTCTCACTAGGTTGCTGAGAGCCTCACTATATTGCTGAAGCTGACTTTGAATCTGCAATCCTCCTGTCTCAGCCTCCCAAGGTTGTCTCAATCCCCAGTACAGCAAAAAACAACAACAACAAAACAAAAAAGAAACGGTTTTGAAGGTGGGTAAGGGTGACTCAAGAGGTGTGTAGGATCCTGTGTGAAGATCTGCACGTCACACTAACTTTAAGCTCTGTGTCCCTGTTGGAGGACACCTCCCAAAGGAGAAACCAGGGCCATGTTTAAGAGGTTATTGAATTAGTGAAGCCACCAGAGGTACATGAGCTGAAAGCAGGGAGTGCAGCCTCGGGAAAGGGTTTGGTGTGATTTTATGTGTGCAAAGAAGAGGAAGAAGCATCAGCCGACCCCCAGATTTCTAGCTTGGAGGGATGATGGGTAGTGATGCTCCTAACACTGGAATTCCTGAGAAGCAAACAAGTTTGGGGGTGAGTTCAGCGTTGGAAATGTTCAATTCCAGGCTTGCCAGATGTTTCAGGTAATTGGGAAACAAGCTAAGTTTGAGATGCAAATCTGGGTTTCATATGTGTGTAAATGATGGCCTCAGCCTAGGAGAGAGGTGGGATTAACCCAGAGGAAGGGGTCAGAGAAAAGGGAAAGAGACCTTGGACAGAGCTCTGCAGAAAGTGCAGACAGAGCCAGCCTGGCGTGGTGGTGCACACCAGTAATCCCAGTACTCGGGAGGCTGGTACAGGAGGATCACAGATTTGAAACCAGCCTCAGCAACTTAGCGAGACCTGTTTCCAAATAAAAAATAAAACAGAGCCGGGGCCTGGGTGTAGCTCGGAGGTGGACTAAGCAAGTGAAGGCAGGATGGCTGGGTGAGCCAGAGGCTGAGTCCTGCTGGGTCTGTAGGGTGAGTGTCCCAGGACCAGCGCTTCCTCCCTGCAGCCCCCAGGGCTGGGAGCTCTTCAGCAGCTCCTAAACAGTCCTGGAGATGGAATGCAAGGCCTCTCATATTCCTGGTAGGCACTTACCAGTGAGGGTGAGGTACACCCCAGCCCTGAAACTCTTTTCTTGAGCCCCCAGAGAGTGTACTCTCAACGAGCCCTGTGTCTATAATTCATTCACACTATATCCTAGGACCCAGATCATCCAGCCGACCTCTCGTGCCTCCTCCTCGAAGCCCCTGTGTATTGCCTTGCTCTCCTGCTCCCCCAGTCAACCTTCCATCAACCTGTCCCAAGTCCTGCCCCAAGGGCTCACCAGACCTCATTCCAGGGAGCCACCTCCCTTGAGGTCTCAGGATCTACTGACTGCCCTGGATTGCATTACCTGACTGAATCTTATTAAAAAAATGCCAGTTTAAGCTGGGTGTGGTGGCGCACGCTTGTAATCCCAGTACTTGGGAGGCTGAGACAGGAAGATTGCAGGTTTGCAGGAGCCTCAGCTACTTAGTGAGGTCCTCCACAACTTAGTGAGACCCTGTTTCAAAATAAAGAATAAAAAAATCGGGCTGGGGGTATAGCTTGGAGGTAGAATGCCCCTGAGTTCAATCCCCAGTACTGAAAAAAAAAACAAAACAAAAACAAAAGTGTCAGTTTACCAGCTACACTTGAAAAGTTACATCAAGCAGGTGTGATGGGTTAAATTATGTCCTCCCCAAAAGAGATGTTGAAGCCCTGCCCCCCCGCCCCCAGCAAGTGTGGCTTCATTTAGAAATAGAGTCTTAGCCAGGTGTGGTGGCACACGCCTGTAATCCTAGTACTTGGGAGACTGAGACAGGAGGATCACAAGTTTGTGGTCAGTCTCAGCAACTTAGTGAAACCCTGTTTCAAAAACAAAACAAACAAAAAAATGGCAATATAGGGCTGGGTATGTAGATCAGAAGTAGGCCCACCAAAAAAAAAAAAAAGAAAAAGAAAAGAAAAGAAAAAGAAAGATCCAGTTATACTACTCCTGGGTATCTTTCCAAAGGGACTGAAGTCAGAGAATTTCAGTAATATATTAATATCCATGTTTATAGCAGTATAGTTCACAATAGCCGTATTATGGAACCAATCTAAGTGTCCATCTACAGATGAATGGATTGTAAAATTATGGAATATACATACAATGGAATTCTACTCAGCAATAAAGAAGAACAAAATAATGTCATTTGCAGGAAAATGGATGGACCTGGAGAACATTATGTTAAATGAGATTAGCCAGTCACAGAAAGTGAAGGGTCCTGTTTTCTCTCATATGTGGAAGCTAGGGAGTGATCAGATTCCAGAGGGACTCCAGATAATGGAGGAGAAACTCCACTGAGCCCAGGAGGTGGTCTGGGGGCAGGGAGGGGAGTGCAGGGGGGATCAATGAGGGAATCACTTCCACCAACATGATGTACATATTTGAGAATACCAATGTCAATGTCAATACCCTGTATGGGGAAGGTAGGGATGGGAGGGAGTGGGGGAAAGCCCGCCAAGTGCTCTGTGCACGCATGCCGTTATCACTGATTTACCTGTCTCAGCCTCCCAGGTACTGGGATTACAAGCGTGCGCAACCACGCCCAGCTTTATGATTTACGTTATGATGTGAGACTATAATGCACCAATAAAAGTATATAAAATGAAAGAAAGAAAGAAGGAAAGGTCTTTGCAGATACAATCAAATTTAAACGAAATGAGCCAGTCATGCCTTGTAATCCCAGTACTTGGGAGACTGAGACAGGAGGACACAAGTTCAAAGCCAGCCTCAGCAACTTAGTAAGACCCTGTTTCAAAATTAAACAAATAAATAAACAAAAAACAGAAAATAGGGTTGGAGGTGTAGCTCAGAGGTAGAATGTCCCTGGGTTCAGTCTCCAGTACAGAAAAGAAAGGAAAGGAAAGGAGGGAGGAAAAGAAAAGAAGAAATGGAATGAATGGAAAGTTAGGGTAGGCACTAAATCCAGTGGCTGGCATCCTTATAAGAAAGGGAAGGTGGTAGATTCCTATAATTCCAGCTACTCAGGAATCTGAGGCAGGAGAATTGTAAGCCCAAGGCCAGCCTGGGCAATTTGGTGACACTGTTTCAAAATTTAAAAAAAATAAGCAAGACATGGTGTTACACACCTGAAACTCCAGTACTTGGGAGGCTGAGACAGGAGGATCACAGATTCAAGGACAGCCTCAGCAAGTAGTGAGACTCTCAACAACTTGGCGAGACCCTGTTTCAAAATAAATATAAAAAAATAGTGCTAGGGGCGTAGCTCAGAGGTAGAATGCCTCTGGGTTCAATCACCAATACCACTAAATAAATAAATAGCCGTGTGTGTGTGTGTGTGTGTGTGTGTGTGTGTGTGTGTGTGTGTGTTGGTGCACATCTTTAATCTCATTACTTGGGAGGCCGAGACTGGAGGATTGTAGGTTCAAGGATAGCTTCAGCAACTTATTGAGGCCCTTAGCAACTTAGTGAGAACCTGTCCCCAAAGAAGAAATAAAGTAGGGGTGGGAAGGTAGCTCAAAGGAAGAATGCCCCTGGGTTCAATCTCCAGTACCACAAAACAACAACAATAACAAAAAATTAAAACAATTTTAAAAGGCTGGGGATGTAGCTCAGTGGTAAAGTGTTTTGGGCTCAACCCTCAGTACTGAAAAAAAAAAAAAAGGAAGGAAGGAAAAGGGAGATTTGGAGGCAGTGACACGGGATAGAGAGCCAGGTGAAGACCGTGACAGGTTGGCTACAAGGATTGCCACCAGAAGCTGGAAGAGGCCCGGGAAGGTCTCCCCCAGAGCCATCAGGAGGGGCGCGGTGCTCCGACACCCCGAGTTCCCACCCCCCAGAACAAGAGAGGACAAAGCTATTGTTTTAAGGAGCCCAGCTGTGGCTCCTTGTGACAGCAGCCACAGGAAACCATCCCAGCGGGTCTGAGGTGTATGTTGTGGGAAGGAGTGCGGAGAATCCGTGTCCTAGCAGATTCCCCGGGATTCTGATGCTTCCCGGGAACACTCTCCCAAGAACTCTGCTTCTTTTGAAGCCCAGAGGGACAGGAGGCTGCCTGTTTGTTTGTTTGTTTTGCAGTACTGGGGATTGAACCCAGGGGCATTCTACATCTGAGCTACACCCCCAGCCCTATTTAGTTTTATTTTGATACAGGGTCTTGCTAGGTTGATGAGTCTCGCTACTTGCTAAGGCTGTCCTTGAACCTGTGACCCTCCTCTCAGCCTCCCAAGTACTGGGATTACCAACTTGGGCCACCATGTCCGGCTCTTTTGAGCCTGTTCTTTTAAGCCCTGCATTCTGCTAGCTCCAAAGCAGCTTGGGCGACTACACTCTTCTTTCCACCTGCCTTTCTCATCCAGGGCTCTTGCTATCTAGCTTTCCCACTCTCTGCTGCTTCCTTACATTGAGTCACAACATTTTTTTTTTTTAGTACTGAGAATTGAACCCAAAGGCATTCTTCCTCCAGTTACACCCCCAGCCCTATTTTTTATTCTTTATTTTGAAACAAGGTCTCACTAAGTTGCAGAGGGCCTCACTAAGTAGCTGAGGCTGACTGTGAACCCGGATCCTCTGGTCTCAGCCGGAGCTTGAGTCATAACAATTTAAAAGTCCCTGATCAGCCGGGCGTGGTGGTGCATGCTTGTAATCCCAGTACTTGGGAGGCTGAGACCAGAGGATCTGGGTTCTCGGTCAGCCTCAGCTACTTAGTGAGGCCCTCCGCAACTTAATGAGACCCTGTTTCAAAATAAAGTATAAAAAAAATAGGGCTGAGGGCATAGCTTGGAGGTAGAATGCCCCTGGGTTCAATCCCCAGTACCACAAAAAAGAAAAATAAATGAATAAATAAATAAAAGAGTGAGAGAGGAGATTGAGAGAAGCAGCAAGATGGCAGCATGAGAAGGTTTGGCCCACGACTGCCGGCTTTGAAGATGGAGAAAGGAGCTGAGCAGGAGGGAAAGACTGGGAACAGATTTCTGAAGGGAGGCCTGGGCCAGGACCTCACCCTTAGCCCAGTGAGTGCCCTGCAGACCTCGATCCACAGCACCAGGGTTTGCAGTGATGAGTCACAGTAGCATGGAAGCCAGCGTGCTCCCCAGTGTGTACCCCTGGCAGTCGGGCGGCTGAGGCCTTTGGGGCTCCCCCATTCTTCCTGGGTTGAGGATGGACTGGGGGTGTAGTTGCCCATCCCGTGACTGCACTGGAGAGGTCTCAGCACTTGTGCTCAGAGGTCTGCAAGCTCCTCAGCAGCCTTGACCGGAATCGGAGGCTGGGCCGCGGGGCCCAGAGGTGAGCAGTGAGGCCAGGAGTGAAGCTGGAGCGTGTGTGTGTGTGTGTGTGTGTGTGTGTGTGTGTGTGTGTGGTGTATGTGTGTTTATGTGGGTGTGGTGTGTGTATGTGTGTGTATATGTGTGTATGTGTGTGTATATGTGTGTGGTGTGTGTATGTGTGTGGTGTATGTTTGTGTGTGGTGTGTGTGTGGTGTGTGTATGTGTGTGGTGTATGTTTGTGTGTGGTGTGTGTGTGGTGTGTGTATGTGTGTGTATGTGTGTGTGGTGTGTGTGTGTGCATGTGTGTGCGTGTGTGTGTGTGTGTGTGTGTGTTGTTGAGGATGGAACCCAGGGGGCCTTCTACCTCTGAACTACACCCCCCAGCCCTATTCTATTTTTTATCTGGAAGCAGGGTCTCATTAAGTTGCTGTCGGCCTCACTAAGTTGCTGTCAGCCTCACTAAGTTGCTGAGACTGGCTTCAAACTGCGATCCTCCTGTCCCAAGTACTGAAACTAGGGGTTTGTGCCACCATCATGCCCTGAGCCCCCCCCCCCAAACTACTTCATAAGTTTCCTATGGCTTCCAGAACACCCTCTCCAAAATCGTAATCTCTCCCCACCTGTGGTCCTGGGCCATTCCAAGTGTCCAAATTGGAAATGCAGTAAGTGTAAAGTACACATTGGCTCTTCAAAACTTAAACAAAAAAGGATGTAAAATAGCTCAATAACATTTACATTGGTTTACTTGTGTATATGTGGTACTGGGGATCAAACTCGGGGCCTGGAGAGTACTGGGCACTCTACCACTAAGCTACATCCCCATCCCCTATAGATTCATAAAATAGAATGTCTTAGCCAGGCGTGGTGGCACATGCCTATCATTTCCTGGAAAGTACGTGAGAAGCTGCAACAAGAGGATTGCAGGTTTGAGGCCAACTTCAGCAACTTAGTGAGATCCTGTTTCAAAATAAAATAGGGCTGGAAGTGTAGCTCAGCGGCAGAATGCTTCTGAGCTCAATCTCTAGTACCAAAAACAAAAACAAACAAACAAAAAACCAAACCAAAACCCCCAAAGTGGATGTCTTAGATATGTTGGGTTATATAAAATATATTATTGAAATTTGTTTTACCTATGTTCTTTTACATTTTATTTTGTGTGGCACTGGGGATTGAATCCAGAGCCATTCAAACTCTGAGCTACACCCCCAGCTCTATTTTATTTTTTATTTTAAAACAGGTTATTTTGAAACAAGCTCTTCCTAAGTTGCTGAGGCTGTCCTTTAACCTGCAATCCTTCTGTCTCGGCTTGCCAAGCACTGGGGTTACAGGTGTGCGCCCCGCGCATGCGCAGCTCTCACATTCACCTCCTCCCTCCACTGCTACCCGATGGTCTTTGCGGGTCCCAGTTGGTCGTTTTTGCTGTGTTTCACTCATTCTCATCAGCCTTAAGTGATTCATGCTGTCGAATGATAATTTATCAAAGGCAAATCTGATCATGTTCTTTCCTTGAATACGACCTTGAAGTGGCTTCTATTGTCTGTGACTCTGTCTCTCGGATCTGGAACTCATTCATGAATATGCGCGGGTGAGTTTCCACCATGGAGAAACATTTCCTTTTTGTAGCTGAATATTCATTTTAATGCCCCTTGGAAAGATGTAACTAATATGTTAAACCTGTGATTTCATGGACATGATTGTACAGGACAAAAGTGACTCAAGGCCGGGCGTGGTGGCCCATGTCTGTAATCCCTGTCTTGCTACAGCCTCAGCAAGTAGTGAGACCTCAGGGACCTAGCGAGACTGTGTTTCAAAACCAAAAATAAGATGGAAATGGTGGTACATGCTTGTAATCCCAGTACTTGGGAGGCTGAGACAGGAGGATCATAGGTTTGTGGCCAGCCTCAGCAATTTAGTGAGGTCCCTTGCAATTTACAGAGACCTGTATTTTTCAAAATAAAATAGAGCTGGCGTGTAGCTCAGAGGTAGAATGCCGCTGGGTTTAATTCCCAGTAACACACACACACACACACACACACACACACACACACACACACACAGAAAAATTAAATTAAAAAAACAAAGCCCAGCGTGGTGGCGCACACTTGTAATCCCAGTATTGAGAAGCTGAGACAGGAAGATCTGGGTTCGCAGCCAGCCTCAGTTACTTAGTAAGGCCCTCTGCAACTTAGTGAGACCCTGTTTCAAAATAAAGAATAAAAATTAGGGCTGGGGGTGTAGCTTGGAGGTAGAATGCCCCTGGGTTCCATCCCCAGTACCACAAAAAAGACAAAACAAAACAAAACAAAAAAAACAAAACTGGACTGGGGGTGTAGCTCAGAGGTAGAATGCCCCTGGGTTTAATCCCCAGCACCACACCACACACACACACACACACACACACACACACACACACACACACACCTTAGGGGAGGTGGTGTAGCTTGGTAGAGTACATGAAGCCCGGGGCTCAATCTCTAGTGCATGCACACACAAAACAAAACAACAACAAAAGACCCCAAATCCCAAACAAAACAGAACAGAAAATCTATCACCTATCTTTGCTCCTACCTCTGTGCCTCGCTCACTGCAGGTAATATGGCAGGAAGGTGACATTCTGATATTTGGGGACAAAGAGAACTTTAAGAAGGTAGGAAGAGTCAACAATAACAAATGCTGTGTAGCGCAGGAAGCGAGCAGTTGAAAACGGATCTCTGGATGCTTCAGAGGCGCCTGGTGATTCTGAGGCTGTCCTTCCAAACCATGGCCGCTGTCGCCCCTTGTCCCTGCATCTGGCTTTGTCTGCTGACTGGCATAGGGCTCCGTGCCAGAGCCTTACTGGAGGCATGTGTCTAAGGAGAGGCAGAAATTCAGATGGAGGACCAGGAAGTCCAGAAGCAATAGGCTCAGGGTCAAGGGAAGCCAGGCCGGCTGGGACAGGAAGAGGGGCCTGGGCAGCTCAGGGGAAAGTGTCATGGCTGGCTTGTGTCCAGGGAGCACCTGTGCCTAGAGCCGGCCATCATGTCTCCTTGTGGTTTAGCATCGAAGATAGAGAGAGGCAGGAAGGAGACAGGGAGAATAAGGAAAATGTAACTTCAGCATGGAAGCCTGTGACATGGCCAGTTAGACCCGAACGTTTCTGAGGAATTTGCAGGAGATGCTGAGCACTGTGGGCCCGCCGGAGGGAGGTGTCTGTTTATCAGGACAGCAGAGATCTCCCAAGAGGGAATCTCCTTGGGCACCACCCAAGAGAGCACTATGTAGATGTATGTTTCAGGCTGACTGTCAACTGCTGTACAAAATTGTTAAATAAAAAACTCTCCAAGCCGGGAGTGGTGGCGCACACTTGTAATCCCAGCATTCGGGAGGCTGAGACCGGAGGATCCAGGTTCGTGGCCAGCCTCAGCTACCTAGTGAGGCACTCTGCAACTTAGTGAGACCCGGTTTCAAAATAAAGAACAAAAAAATAGGGCTGGGGGTGTAGCTTGCAGGTAGAACGCCCCTAAGTTCAATCCCCAGTATCGCAAAAAAAAAAAAACAAACCAAAAAAACAAAAAACAAAAACAAAACTCTCCAAGCCGGGCGTGATGGAGCACGCTTGTAATCCCAGCATTTGGGAGGCTGAGGCTGGAGGATCCGGGTTCGCAGCCAGCCTCAGCTGCTTAGTTGAGGCCCTCCACAACTTAGTGAGACCCTGTTTCAAAATAAAGAATAAAAAATAGGGCTGGGGGTGTAGCTCGAAGGTAGAATGCACCTGAGTTCAATCCCCAGTACCGCAGGAAAAAAACCCAAAAAACAAAACAAAAACTCTCCAGAATTAAGTCCTGAGTTGACTACAATGTGCTGCTCTCCAAGCAGAGGAGCAGCCGTTTACTCACAGTCTTTGTTTCCAATGTTTAATCCATTTTGCCCTTTGCCCAAGATCCACCGTCTTCCTCGGCACCTCCTCTGGTCAGAGGCCACAAGGGAAAAGAGTTACAAACCGAGTTCATCCCACCCAACTGCCAGATGTCCTGCTGTGGACCTGACTCTCATGGTGGAGGTGGCTCAGGAGTTAGGACAGGCTTCTAGACCTCTGGAATTGAAATTGTTCAGATAGGTCGGGCCTACCTCGTGGCACACTTCTGTAATCCTAGTAGTTGGGAAGTTGAAACAGGAGGATCACAGGTTCGAGGCCAGCCTCGGCCACTTAGTAAGACAGACCTTGTTTAAAAATAAAAAATAAACCATAGGGTTGGGGGTGTGGCTCAGAGTTAGAACGTCCCTGAGTTCAATCCCTAGCACACACACACACACACACACACACACACACACACACACACGATATTGTACAGATAGGATGTAAGGTAAGGGAAATGACTAATTAGTGGCAGAAGCAAAAGCACAAAAGCAGGGCTTTCTTTTTCTTTTTTTGGTACTGGGGGTAGAACCCAGGGGCATTCTACCTCCAAGCTACATCCCCAGACCAATTTTTTTTTATTTATTTGTTTATTTATTTATTTATTTATTTTGCGGTACTGGGGATTGAATTCAGGGGCATTCTACCTCCGAGCTATACCCCAAGCCCTATTTTTTATTCTTTATTTTGAAATAGGGTCTCACTAAGTTGCGGAATGCCTCACTAAGTCGCTGAGGCTGGCCAAGAACCCGGATCCTCTGGTCTCAGCCTCCCAAGTGCTGGGATTATAAGCGTGCACTACTGCGCCTGGCTCCAATTTTATTTTATTTTTTTAAACAAAGTCTCTCTATGTTGATGAAGTCTCATTCCTTGCTGAGGCTGGCCTCCCAAGTACTAGGATTACAGGCATGTGACACCACACCCAGCTTGGGGTTTTCTTTTCTTTTCTTTTTTTTTTGTGGTACTGAGGATTGAACCCAGAGGCATTCTACCTTCGAACTACACCCCCAGCCCGATTTTATTTTGTATTTGGAAACAGGGTCTCACCAGGTTGTTGAGAGTCTCACTCCTTGCTGAAGCTGGCTGCGAACCCAAATCCTCCGGTCTCAGCCTCCCAAGTACTGGGATTACAAGCGTGCGTCACCATGCCCAGCTTGGGTTTTCTTTTTAATGCTCTCAAAGCGCCCGTATCTGGAACATAGGGACACCCACATCTGGAGCCCAGGGCTGCTTCTGGCGTTGGATGTCCTGCAGGTTTGAGCTCCTGACAGGGCACAGCCACCCGGCCTTCTTGTCCTCCATAGTACTCTGTCTTCTTCCAGAAGAGCCAGGCAGAATGTTTCCATTCGGCTCCTTGGCTGGTTGTACTATGGAGCATTTTTTGTGTGTGTGTGTGTGTGTTACTGGGGATTGAACCCAGAGACAGTCTACCTCTGACCTACATCCCCAGTCCTACTTTTTTTTTTTTTTTTTTTTTTTTGCGGTACAGGGAATGGAACTCAGGGGCATTCTACCTCCGAGCTATACCCCCAGCCCTATTTTTTATTCTTTATTTTGAAACAGGGTCTCACTAAGTTTTGGAGGGCCTCACTAAGTAGCTGAGGCTGCGGTAAACCTGCAACCCTCTTGTCTCAGCCACCATGCCCGGATTAAAGTCCTGCCTTTTGCAAGGCCTCTGCCTCTGAAATTCCTGGAAATGCTCAGGGAGCTTCCATGTCCCCAAAAGCAAACCTAGGTATGGCTCACACTGTGACTCGTTGTACAGCCGCCTCAATGCCAAATGCTCTTGTCCGCTCTCTTGAAACATGACAGGTGAATACCAGAGTCACAGAGGTCCAGAACAGCCAGTGCCTTTTCCAGTTTTTGAGCTTAAACTTAAAATTTTTTTGACCATCAAAAATCACAAACAGAACAGGTGTATTCATCAGTGTATGAATGGGTAAAGAAAATATAGTCCACAGATGCACAATGGAACATTATTCAGTCATAAAGAGAATGAGAACTGGAAGTGATGGCGCACGCCTGTAACCCCAGCACTTGGGAGGATGAGACAGGAGGATCACAGGTTCACGGCCAGCCTCAGCAACTTAGCAAGACCCTCTGCAACTTTGTGAGACCCTGTTTTCAAATAAAAAAAAAATAGGGCTGGGGGTGTAGTTCAGAAGTAGAATGCCCCTGGGTTCAATCCCTAGTGTCACACACACACACACACACACACACACACACACACACACACACGAATGAGATACTGTCATTTTTGGCAGCATGGATGGAACTGGAGGATATTGTGTTAAGTGAAATAAGCCAGGCACAGAAAGACAAGCACTGCATGATGTCACTTACATGTGGCGGCTGCAAAGCTAATTGCACAGAAGTAGGAAGTAGTAGTAGTTACCAGAGGCTGGGAAGAGTAGGGAGGAAGGGGAATAGAGGGAGGTTGGGTAATGGGTACCAAAATATAATAAAGTAGGAGGGATAAGTCATAGTTTCTATAGCATCATGCGGTGACTATAGTTTTACAATGATTTGTTCTATGTCTCAAAACTACCAGAAGAGAAGAGTTTGAAGTTTCCCAACACAAAGAAATGCTAATTATTACTCTGATTTGATGATTATGCATTGTAGACATGTATCAAATTATCATACTCTATCCATAAATGTGTATAAATATTTTATCAACTAAAAATTAAAACGTGATATAGTTAAATGTATATACTTAATAATATAATGCTTTTCACATGCGCTCACAAAAAATCAATGCAAAATAATTCTAGTTGCCAGATAATTCTGGGTTTTATAAAAAGAAAGTACACCTTTGTACTTTTAAAATGTAGGAGGCTCACCTCAGAGTGAGAAGGATTTCTTAAAGAAGGTACAAAAAAGCTGGGCGTGGTGGCGCACGCTTGTAATCCCAGTATTTGGGAGGCTGAGACCGGAGGATCTGGGTTCGCGGCCAGCCTCGGCTACTTAGTGAGGCCCTCCACAACTTAGTGAGACCCTGTTTCAAAATAAGGAATAAAATAGGTCTGTAGGGGTAGCTCAGAGGCAGAATGCCCCTGGATTCAATCCTTAGTAACACACACAAACACACACACACACACACACAATTCTATGAAATTACATTAAGATGTTCAACAAGATAGGGCTTATATTACCCTTTGTACTCTTGTATCACAACACAGGAACAATTCCTCCTACCTATGAGCACATATAATACAAGGTCTGTCTGTCACATGCTATACGGTACTTAGTTGTTCATCAGCAAGTCTTACGTGTATTTTGGGGGTCTTTGTATGTGTGTGTGTGTGTGTGTGTGTGTGTGTGTGTGTGTGTAGTACTGGGAATTGAATCCAGAAGCATTTTATCTCTGAGCTACACCCATCCCTTTTTAATTTCCTTCCTTCCTTCCTCCCTCCCTCTCTCTCTCTTTTTTTTTTTTGGTTGAACACAGAGGCATTCTACCTCTGAGCTACACCTCCAGATCAATCTTATTTCTTATTTGAAAATAGGGTCTCACTTGGTTGTTGAAAGATTTATTAAGTTGCCAAGTCTGGCTTTGGACCTGTGATCCTCTTGTCTCAGCCTCCCAAGTACTGGGATTAGAGGCATGCGCCACCATGCCTGGCATTAATTTTTATTTTACTCATTTCTTTGTGGTATTAGTGATGGAACCCAGCTATACACTCTGCCCTATTTTATTCTTTTATTTATTTATTTTTGTGTGTGTGGCATTGGGGGCACCTCCCAGCTATACCAGCCCTATTTCATTTCTATTTTGGTTTTTCTTTCTTTCTTTTTTTTATTTTGCAATACTGGAGATTGAACCCAGGGGCATTCTACCTCTGAATCCCAGCCCTATATTTTTATGCTTTATTTTGAAACAGGGTCTCACCAAGTTATGGAGAGCCTCACTAAGTAGCTGAGGCTGGCCGCGAACCCAGATCCTCCGGTCTCAGCCTCCCAAGTACTGGGATTATAAGCGTGCACCACCACGTCCGACTCTCTATTTTTTATTTGGAAACAGGGCCTTACTCAATTGCTGAGGGCCTCGCTAAGTTGCTGAGGCTGGCTCTGAACCGATGATCCTCCTGTCTCAGCCTCCTAAGGTGTGTGCTACCAGGCCCGGCTGTAATTACACTTCATCACCAGGTTCAGAGTGAGCGGAACAGACGTGCACACAGCGCTTGGTGTGTTTCTCTCACCCTACTCTCCTCGCCTTCCCTGTACATATTATTGAGATTGGCCTCGACAGTTCTGTATGTGCGCGTAGCACTACTTGAAATATCCCTTTATCAAGAGTCCTCCCACCCCCTCCTCCCCCGGCCCCCTCCATGCCTCCGCTGGGGTTTCTCCTCTTTTCTCTGAAGTCCCTTTTGTGTCTCAATTTCTCTCTGGCTTCTATATATGAAAGAAAACACGCAACCCTTCACTTCTGAGACTGGCTGATCTCACTTAGCATAATATTCCCCAGGTCCATTCGTTTTCCTGAAAATGACACAATTCTTTTTTATTTTTATTTTTAATTTTTTGCGGCACTGGGGATTGAACCCAGGGGCATTCTACCTCTGAGCCGAGCTACACCCTAGTCCTGTTTTTTATTCTTTTTTTTTTTTTTTTCAGTACTGGGGATTGAACCTGGGGGCATTCTACTTCTGAGCACAACCCCAGCCCTCTTTTATTTTTTATTTTGAACAGGGTCCCACTAAGATGCTGTGGCTGGCCTTGAACCTGCGATCCCACAAAATCACCTCCTAGGTACCTTTGTTTGGCTCTTACGGCCCTCAGTCCCCTGTCCCCATCCGCACCTCTCTGTCCCCTGAAATTACCTTAAACTCTGGAAACATAGCACTTCTCCTTGCTCATAGAATTTATGCTTTCCTGTTTCGGAGGCTCGTGTTTTATTTTATCTTTCTCCCTCCTGTCTGGAATAGTCTCCTATATGCCAACGCTGCATCTCCATGCACAGCTACAGCTTATCAGTGCAGATTCTCCTCAAACGCCATTTCTTCCTTTTTAGCCAGAAGCTACAGCAGAGCTTTATCAGCTTCTGTAACCCGCTATTTATCTGCCACACTCTATCTTGTAGCCTACTTGTTTATCTGTGTGTGTGTGTGTGTGTTACTGGAGATTGAACCCAGGGGTGTTCTACCTCTGAGCTATACCCTTAGCCCTGTTTCATTTTTTATTTGAAAACAGGTTTCACTAATTTGCTAAGGGACTTGCTAAGTTGCTGAGGCTGGCCTCGAACTTGCAATCTTCCTTTCTCAGATTCACAAATATTTGAATTATAGGAGTAAGCAACCACACCTGATATCTATATATCTTTATAAGCTGAATACCTATGATTTGAACATCTTAGTCAAGATAGTTCCTTTAATAATAGAGCATATTTTCAAATTCAAGAGATATAAATAAACGTATTGTTATTTAAAAACAGGGAAGACATGGTCTTCTGTCCTTAAATTGCCCGAGGGAATAAAGCAGACATCTGTAAACAAGGAGACAACACTGTTATATGCCTAGGAACCTGCAGCGCGGTAACTGCCCATGAAGGGTAGAGGGATGGATTTAAGAAGGTGATATGAGAAGCTATAGAAGTACTATGATCCAGCCCACTGTGGTGGCGCAGGCTTGGGAGGCTGAGACAGGAGGATCACAGGTTCGAGGCCAGCCTCAGCAACTTAGCAAGGCCCTCCACAACTTAGTGAAACCCTGTTTCAAACTAAAAACTGAAATAGAGCTTTGGGTGCAGCTCAGAGGTAGAATGCCCCAGTACTTCCCTGCCCCCCACATAGAATGCTGAGACCCAGCCAAGGAATTCTCTCCTATTTTAGGTAGGAAAAGGCAGAAATATGCATGGGGTAAAAGCAGACATGAGCACGGTCGCGCAGAAGCCTGGGAAGGGTATGTTTCCATAAGAATGTGTTTATGAGCAGCTGCAAAAGCTAAAGGGAGCTGGGTGTGGTAATCCCAGCTATGCAGGAGACTGAGACAGGAGGACTGCAAGTTTGAGGCCAGCCTGAGCAACTTAGAGACTCTGTCTCAAATTAAAAAAAGAAAAAGGCTGGGGGTGTAGTTCAGTGGTAGATTGTCCCTTGGTTCAATCCCTAACACTCCCCTCTTCCCCCCCAAAAAAGCTAAGGGGAGGAAAGTGGGGATTGATTGCAGAGACTGCCGACGTGCAAGATCCTGAATACACAGACAATTTGGCATTTTATTGGTGCTTAAGTATTTGGTCCCTAATCAAGATGGACTTGGGATATCGCATTAGATATCTTCTGATGCTCATATTCTGATTCTGTGGGATACAGTGACATGACATGATAAAATATGCTGTCATTGTAGCCGGGCGTGGTGGCCCACTCCTGTAATCCCAGTACTTGGGAGGCCTGAGACAGGAGGATCCCAGGTTCAAGAACAGTTTCAGCAAGTAGTGAGACTCAGCAACCTAGCGAGATCCTGTTTCAAAATAAAAATAAAAATAAAATAGGAGACAGGCATGGTGGCGTGCCCTTGTAATCCCAGTACTTGGTAGACTGAGACCAGAGGATCTGGGTTCATGGCCAGCCTCAGCTACTTAGTGAGGCTCTCTGCAACTTAGCCCCTGTTTCAAAGTAAAGAATTAAAAAATAGGACTGAGGGTGTAGCTCGGAGGTAGAATGCCCGTGGGTTCAACTCCCAGGAACACACACACACACACACACACACACACACACACACACACGTGCTGTCAGTTTGGTAGTGCTTAAAACTGTGTTCACAGAGGCTCCTGCAGGCCCTCCCGTGGAAGGCACCTCTGAGGCGCAGTTGCTATTTGAACTTTTTGCACTATCAAGAGTGGTGATTTTTCTTCTTTCTTTCTTGCCTTCCTTCTTTCTTTTTGTGGTACTGGGGATGGAACCCAGAGGCATTATACCTCTGAGCTATACTCCCAACTCCATTGTATTTTGTATTTGGAAGCATGGTCTCACTAAATTTGTGGAGGTCTTCACTAAGTTGCTGAGGCTGGCCTCGAACCTGCAGTCCTCCTGTCTTAGCCTCCCAAGTTCTGGGATTACAAGCATGCACCCCCTAGTCCTGGATCTGCAGATATATTTAAAATAGATTTTTTCCCTCTTAAAAATGTTCAGTGTATTAATCAAGCAGAGAAACCCTGAATTAAATTTTCCTCTGGGTGGGCTTTGTGCAGTGTCTCATTCTGGCCAGTAGGGGGCAGCATAACCTAGTGTTCGGAATGAGGATTCTCAGGCCGAGTCTGGCTGGGAGGAGGAGCCGCCTGTCGGGTCTGTGCTTGGGTTTCCTTCTTTGTGTCTGGCCAAAGGTAGGAATTAACTAATAGTCAGAGGTCTTCAAGACATCACGTGCCTCCGCGGCCAAGCATCACTGCAGAAGCCGCACCTGACTGCAACACCTTCTCCTTGCTGAGCGCTGACTTGGCCCTAGAATCTGAAAAAATCTTTAGCCAGTGCTTTTTGTGAGTCTCATTCCTATTCTTGCAGATGGGAAAATTCACAAAAGAGGGAAAAAAAAAAGAAAGTTAAGGAGAGACACCATGTAGATCTCCAGTATGCAGATGTAATTAAGCCAAAATAAGTATCATGGCAAACTTCCACCAGTAGATATGGGAAAAATGGAAAAGAAGGTTTCTTTCTGGTAGTTTCCATTTCTATATTATCACCTGTTAAAATGATTATGTTATAATGGAAAAGAAGGGTTTTTCTGGTAGTTTCCATTTCTATATTATCGACTGTTAAAATGATTATGTTATGCTTTTGAATATACTACAGCCATCATTTGGTGCAAACATGGTGTACTTGCTGTCTGAAGTAGCTGGGATATTATGTCTGGCGTATTTGCAATTCTTTCCACATCCTTTGGAGAAGCATGCCAGCCCCTCCCTCCAGCTGTGTGACCTCAGAGGGGTGGTCCAACCTCTCTGATCTCGCTCTCTAATCGGTGCATTGGCATTATACATCTTGATGCAGTTCAGAGTGACGGAGGCACACATGCTCACAGCCCTCCTCCTGGTGAGTCCTCCTCCTGGTTCCCACCCCACTCCCGCTCCCTGCCCAACACAGTGATGGGCTTTGATATGCTTTTGTAAGTACATCATGACCGTTGAGGTGTTTCGCTCTTCAAGTCCTCCTCCCCACTCCCGCCTCCCTCAGTCAGGTCCCGTCCTTCACTCCACTAAGGTTTCTCCTCCTTTGTCTCGAGTCCCTCCTGGGTCCCAACTTCTCCCTAGCTTCTGCATATGAGGGAGAACATCTGACCTTTCACTTTTTGTGAATGACTAATCTCACTTGGCATAATTTGTCCAGTTCCATCCATTTCCCTGCAAAAAACACAATTTTGTTCTTCTTTATGGCTGAGTAAAATTCCATTGTGTATATATCCCATAATTTTGTAATCCATTCATCTGTTGATAGACATCTTGGCTGATTCCATAGTTTGGCAATTGTGAATTGTGCGGCTATAAACACAGATATGCATGCATCGCTATGGTAGTCTGGTTTCCATTTTTTGGGTAGATACCCAGGAGTGGTATTGCTGGATCACTGATATGGTAGGTTCATTCCTGTTCTTCTGAGGACCCTCCAAACTGTTTTTCAAAATGGTTGCGCTAATTTGCAATTTCACCAACAATGTATCAGAGTTCCTACTTCTCTGCATCCTCACCAGCATTTGTTGTTTGTGTTCTTGATGATTGCCATTCTGATTGGGGTTAGGTGAACTCTCAGGGCAGTTTTGATTTGCATCTCTCTGATTGCTAATGATGTTGAACATTCTTTCGTGTATGTATTGGTCATCTGTATTTCTTCTCTCACTGATCCTAATAGAGCCAACGTGGCAAGCTTGTTGGTGAATATAAACGAGTGCCTGGCACCTACTGCTAGATACTCAATGAATATTTGTCTTTTTTTTGTGTGTGTGCGGTACTAGGGATTGAACCCAGGGGCATTCTACCTCTGAGCTATACCACCAGCCGTGTCTTATTTTTTATTTGGAAACAGGTTCTCTGTAAGTTGCTGAGGCTGGCCGTGAACCTGCAGTCCTCCTGTGTCAGCTTCCTAAGTACTGGGATGACAGGCATGCGCCATCACGCCTGGCATATTTGACATATTATTGGTGCTTAGGTATTTATTCCTTAATCAAGATTAACTGGAGATATTGGATTAGATATCTTCCAAAGTTCAAAGTCTGATGCTAGCAGATACGGTGAAATGATAAAATATGCTGTCATTTTGTTTTTGCATAAAACCACCTGCACCTTGAGCCCCTGTGTAGAGACACTCCTGGGGACGGGATAATGAGCCACGACGTCACAGGGCCTCGACTGCTTGTTTTTTTTTTTTTTTTGTGGTACTGGGGATTGAACTCAGGGGCGTTCTACCGCCGAGCTATACCCCCAGCCCTATTTTTTATTCTTTATTTTGAAACAGGGTCTCTCTAAGTTTCGGAGTGCCTCACTAGGTAGCTGAGGCTGGCTGCAAACCCAGATCCTCTGGTCTCAGCCTCCCAAATGCTGGGATTACAAGCATGCGCCACCACGCTCGGCTAACTGCTTGGTTTTAATAAATTAACTTCTTTGGGATGCATATATCTGGGCAGGGCACTGAAACTACTGACACCCTCCCTCCCCTGGCCCCCAAGCAGATCATGGGAATTAACCGACACAATTCTGGTTTTGGAGCCGATAAAGGAGAGTAAATAGATAACTAGAGCGAGATGCAATGTGACAAGTGGTTCCCTGGTCACCTGTGTTTGGACACCTGCCACCTCCAGTCTCCTGTTAGGGAATCATGATGCACTTTGGTGTATTAAGAGCTCAGAGCAGCCAGACGTGATGGCACACCTCTGTAATCCCAGTACTTTGGAGGTTGAGATAGGAGGATTGCAGATTCATGGCCGGCCTCAGCGACTTATAGTGAGGCCCCCAGCAACTTAGTGAGACCCTGTTTCAAAATAAAAAAAAAAAATCGGGCTGGGGGTGTAGCTTAGAGGTAGAATGCTCCTGGGTCCAATCCCTAGTAACCCCCAACCCCTAAAAAAAAGAAGCCAGGTATGGTGTCGCATATCTGTAATTCCAGTACTTAGAAGACAGAGACAGGAAGATCACAGGTTTGAGGACAGCCTCAGCAGCTTAGTAAGACCTTGTTTCAAAATAAAAGCTAAAAAGGGCTGGGGATGTATAGCTCAGAGGCCGAAGGCCCCCAGGTTCAATCCCCAGTATGCTTGGGGCCCGAGGAGGGGGCGCTTAGAGCCGCTTTGTCCAGTAGAAACCAAATCTCTATCCAATTGAAATAGAATGCAAAACAGGGTGCGGTGACACACGCGTGTAATTCCAGCTACTCAGGAGGCTGAGGCCAGGGGAATCACAAGTTCAAAGCCAGCCTGGGCAACTTAGTGAGACATGATCTCAGAATAAAATACAAAGGGCTGGGCTGTAGGTCAGGGGTAGAGTGCCTGGGGTTCCATGACTGGTACTGCAAACAAATAAGTAAATACAGTTTTCTCGTAGCCACATTAACAAAAAATCACAGCTGGACTTAATTTTAATGTATCTCTCAACTCATATACTCAAAATTGTATCATTTTACCATATAACCGAAATTCTAAAAATTACTAAGCCAGGCGTGGTGGCACACGCTTGTAATCTCAGTACTTGGGAGGATCACAGGTTGGTGGCCAGCCTCAGCTACTTAGGCCCTCCACAACTTAGTGAGACCCTGTTTCAAAATAAAGAATAAAAAATAGGGCTGGGAGTGTAGCTCAGAGGAAGAATGCCTCTGGATTCAATCCCCAGTTCTGCAAAAAATAAAAATAAATAAAAATTATTAAAAACATTTGTGTGTGGGGGTATTGGGGATTGAACTCAGGAGCATTCTACCTCTGAGCCACACCCCCCAGCCCTATTTTATTTATTTGTTTTTATTTTTTGAAATAGGATCTAAGTTGCTGATGACTTCTCTAAGTTAACGAGGCTGGCTGCCAACCTCCAATCTTCCTGTCTCAGCCTCCCAGGTACTTAGATTTGAGGCCAGTGCGGTAACTTAGTGAGGCACTTTTTCAAAATAAAAAATAAAAAGAGCCGGGGGTGTAGCTCAGAAGTAGAGCGCCCTTGGGGTTCAATCTCCAGTGCCACGGGGTGGGGGTGGGGGGAGTCTGCCCAAGATGTACCTTTCCAGCAATTACAGAAAGGATGTCAGCTCCTCGGCTTGTCTGGCTTCTGGCGTCCAGACTTTTCGCCACACCCCTTAGTCAGACTCCCCCACCTGTGTCTCATCTCTGGGCGAGCTTTCTTCCCCACAAGACGGCAGATGTGTGGGTGCCGTGCTTGCAGCTCTTGTTAGACAAACTTGAGATATTTGTTCTCCTCCTAACCGGCTCCGGCACATTTCCCCGTACATGCCTCTGTTTTTCAGCAGCTGTGCCAGCGGAGTTCTTTATCAGTGCAGCACGACTGCACCACAAACCACGATCCTCCTCTAAGCGGGGCTGACCGTTGCCCTCCATAGGTGTGCCCGGGAGAGGCTGGAACTTTAGTCGGACTCCTTTGTTCTTGCAGAACTTCCAGGCCACCACAGAGCTCACCCAGAGCGTGTTCCCTTGTCAAGCATTTCTCTTGATCCAATATCTGTTAACATATTAAAAGTCAAA